>PVKS010009572.1:0-63465 GCA_004027875.1 Aplodontia rufa | reverse complement strand
CCAATAAAAAGCCGGGGATTCCCGGGTCCCAAAAAACACAATCCTTTTCCACCAAGTCAACTATTAACAAATATTACAAATTAAAAAAAGCAATAAAAATGAGAATGGAGAAAAAAAATAGGCTGATCTGAAAGATAGCTGGAATTTTATCCTTACATTTGCCTGTCTAAAAGAAATAGCTAGACCACAAGTAACCTCACTTCTACCTAAATCAATAGTCACAACCTTCTTCCACAGCATTAACTCTTGGACACCCTTGCCACAAAGGAACTGGCCAAAGTCAGTTACAAGAGGAAAAAGAAAAAAAAAAAGCCTAACCGTAGATTTGAACTGCAGGGGTGGGAACATGTTGAGAACCTAAGAGAAGCTGTGGATGCTTGCCTTGGAGCGGGGACGTACATTTTATTTTGCACAGTTTCTGGATCTTTGAGCTCTGGAGGACTATTTAAGGGTCCCAGGTTACCAATACTTGACCTAGATAAAAATCAAATTAGGAAGTCAGATCTAAGATTATCAGCAGTTCAAAGGGTTAAAAAGAATTAGTGTGTACTGAGACATTATAATTTAATTCATAATCTAATTTAATTTTGACCCCTACAAAAACCTTGGTAAGAAAATATGTAGTATCATTTACTTTTCCAAATAGGAAAAGATATATATTCAGAGAAGTGAAGTAACCAATGTTCAAGATTAAGCAACTTTCTCTCTCACCGGGACCTCGAGCTCCACAACAGAAACTGGAGAATTTAAGGAGTCCAGTGCAGATCACAGACATCTGCTTCATTCATACAATTTATCTACATATTCCTCCTCAATGTAATGATATTAACAAGAGAAATTAGTACAGTTAATTCTGAAACATTTTTATTGGTAGGAGATAATCTTATCTAAAGATAATTGATAAGGTTCCAATAAGTTTTGGTAATATTAAATATATTTTTATTCGCAAAATAGCTTGACATGGAATGTTTATTAAGAGAACACTCAGGTCCACTTTGTGGAGTTCTCAAGCTTGGATTTTAAAACTGTACCAATAAAATCCACAGTCACAACCAAAGGTAAAACTCTCTGAATTTAAAACTTCAGTCTCTACTCAAAACAGGCAAGCACAAATTATAGCCAGCTACAGCATCCTCTACATAGTGAGAGCAGTTGAAAAAAGAAAAAAGTGACCTCTAACAAACACTAATAATTTGATAATTCAGAAGCATACACCACGAGATCTATGACCTTTTTGAGGCTGAAGCAGGCAGTTACAAATTTCTTAGGCCTTAGTGGAACACCTGCTGATAAATGCATCCCAACAGAAATTCAACAGAGCAAAAATGAGTCCAGGCCACTAAATTTGGTTGGGTCTTGGTCCAGACCACGGTACTCAGTGAAACAGTAGGACACTTACTCATGTTCTATAGGGGAATCACCAGTGATCAGCATCCTGTTTTCACGCAGATTTAGAAACTCTTTATGGGAAATGTATCCACACCCAGAGAATGAACACAAGAACAAGAGTGGATCAGGTCCTCCAAAGCACTACTCCAACAGCTTCCTATGAGAGTTGCCACCTAGTGATTTTAATTTTTTAAGCACAGGCAGGCTGCCAATTCCACACTAAAACCGGACTAACAACTGATTTTTTTTCTATTGCAACATCGCCAACAAGTACTGTGCTTTCCCTCTTTCCTTTGCCCTCGAACAGCAATTCTCGTTTTGAAAAATCAACTAATTTGCTCATAATCTGTTCCAACTGGAAGCTCTCATAGGACTGCCACCGGTATTATTCTTAGTCACTATGCCAAAAGGTCCAGTCGGCAATCGATGGAAGCCAAAGCGGTGAAAGTGAAGAAAAGGCAGGTGTTGAAAACAAGAAATAAACGTGGAGACAGCAACAACCAGCCAGCTCTGGACTTAAAATTATTTTTCAGCTGCCAAAGTTCCACTTATTCCAAACTCAGTATTTTGGATGCCAAGCTTCACTCAAGTCCTTGTCTTTTCTGAACACAGTGTGCCCAGGCCTGGTGCAGGCGTTACCTAATTCACAGAAAAAAGGAAATCTCCAGGACAAATCTGACAGTTCCCAGATGCCTAACCTTTCATTTGTAGGCATACCTTTAGGTACACATCCCTACAGCATGCTTCTTCTACCAAACAGCTTAAAACTAACCAATAATTAAACTCTGATTTCACTAGCTATGGGCAGTAAAGGTTTGTGTCAACATCTAAAATTCCGACTTTTTAAATTTTATTTACCCCCTTATCCGGCAGCTCACAGAAAAATCTGGCCAATTGTACAGGTTGTGGCAATCCTTCGGTAGCATCTTGAACGTTAAATCCCACAGAAATTGGGCAGCAAAGATTGACATCATTTTTCCAGTTCAAAATTCATTCTGATTGCGAGAAGAAACTTTTGGGTGACCAGGTTTCCTGTCTAAGGCACCCACCCCCCAATAATTTGTGGAAATGATTCTACAGCTGAGAACTCCTTCACCCACTTGTGTTCTCCTAAAGGGGGTCACACCTGAAGGGATCTAGGTTAAACTCCCTACCGGTTCCCAGCGCTCATCTTCTAGCAATGCCACTCATGCAGCATCTGGCCAGTCTTCCACTGAAGGGTTCCAGGATGCTCCCAATTACAGGAAGCCAGATTTTTCCAAAAGAGCGGCCCTCCCCCTCCCTCCTCCTCAGGCAGCATCCTCGCGGGGGAGGGGCGCGGGTCAGGTGGGCTGAAGGTCCGGGCCTGGTGAAGCAGCGAGGAAACTTCCCCGGGGTTTGCACAAACTCCATCAGGGGGGCTGGACTCACCTTCCCGACAGAGCCCCATGACTTCGCGGTTTTTCCCAAACTCCTTGAAACTTTCGTCCAATTCCGTCCCTAGGAGATACACACACACAGGAGGAGGGGAGAGGCAGGTCAGTGGCCAGGAGTGTGACGCACGCTCACGCACGCACGGGTAGGTGTGGGCACCTCCTCGTTCCGCAACACGGCGAACGATAGCATCTGCGACCCCCGAGGGGGCGGTCGCCGGACGGGGTGGCGGGGGAGGGGGACGGGCAGGGGAAGGGGAAGCGGGGGGCGTGGGGAGAGGAGGGCGTGGACACTCACCGTCCTTCCCTGGAAGTTTGGAAGCCTCGACCCACAGATTCCACGACTGTCCCAGCATCGCTTCGGGACTGGGCAGGGGCCTGCGCTCCCCGACCGTCGCCATTGCGGCGGCCGAGGTGGAGGCGGCGCCGGGGCCGCCGTCCTCCGGCCGTAGGCGCCGCGGCGGCGGCTGCTGCCGCGGGGGCTGCTGCTGCTGCTGCTGCTGCTGCTGCTGCTGCTGCTGCTGCTGCCGGGCGGCCGCTGCTCCGCCCGCCGCCGCCGCCGCGCGGCGCGGCTCCCCCCTGACGTCATCCGCGGCCCGCTCCGACATTCTTTCCGCTCCTACAATGTAACAAAAAAGGGGGAAAAGAGTCGCGCGGGGGCCGCTTTTAAGGAGGCGCCGGGGAGTTCCGGCGGCGTGCGCGGCCCGCAGGCCGGGTGGGGCGCGCTGACAGCGCCCCCGGCCGCCCAGCCCCCAGCCCGCCTCCTCCCGGGCCACCCCCCGCTCCGGGCGCAAAGTCCGCGGCGCGGGCTCGCTTTCGCTTTCGCCTCCCGCGGCCCCTCGCGGGAGAGGACCGGCCGCCGGCGGCCCGCCACCGCGGCGCTGGGTCCCCTGCCTGCCTCTGCCCGGAGGAGCCGGCGCCCAGGCCAGCGCCCGGAGCTGCCTCCGCCCCGGCCCCGCGCCCCAGCACGGCCGCCCGCGGCGGGCAGGCCCGAGCCGCACCCTCGGTTCTCCGGCTGCCCACCCTGCGGCCGCTCGCATCCCCGGGCCGGGCCCGGCGGCCCCGCTCCTTCCTTCCGTCCGCGCGTCCGTCCGAGCGGCGGCGCCCGGCCGGCTCCCTTAAGCGGAGGCGCCTCCCGTCGCCTCCTCCCCCTCGCCGGTCCCTCCCTCTCAGCTCGCTCCGGCGAAGTTTGCACGTCAAGCCCCCGGAGTGGAGCCAGGGCGAAGTCGGAAACGCAGCCACCTACGGCGGAGCCGACCGGCCGGCCCCCGGGTACCACCGAGAGTCGCCTCCCGGGCCGGGGTAGAGGAGCTCGAGCAGGGAAAAGCGCTGGACTCCTGCCTCGCGGGTGGCCGCACAGTTGTCAAAAAGCATGAATGGGAAGCCACCACTCAGCGGACGCCGGGCACGTAGGGAATCACAGACAGGTATGGAAATGCAGCCCAGGTGTCCGACCCAAGCCCCTTGCGCACGCGATGCCGCCCACGTGTGTGCCCCAAAGCCCACAACTGGAGTCACAGTTTGCGCCCGGAGAACTTGGAATTTCTTGTCCAACAGAAAGGGGACCACGAAATCAGTGTAAGAGGGAGTACAGGAGATAAACCAAGACTATCTTTAATCCATTTACAAGTTTCAGACTCACTACCTCAAATTTCTGTATTTCTCTTTCCATTGCTCCTGAAAGTGATTCATTCATCCCCAAAATAAAAATCTTGCCATTTAAAAGTCGCAATAATTTTTAACTTTAGTGGTTAACCTGTCCCTATTTATTGTCTTTCTTGGACAGGGTGAGAACGCAAGGCTTAAAAAATGTACAGAATTCCTAGAAAACATGTTTGAAAGACTGTTTTCCATCAGTGTTTGTTCACTGAAGTAAGGCATTAGCCCACAAAACTTTACCACCCTTCAATATGCACACACACCGCTTTTGCTTAAGTGGTGGGCTAAAGATGGTGAAATAAAAGGCTATTTAATAAACTAAAGCATTTGAACAGCTTGAAACAGTAGCAGACCACATTCAACACTTGCCCTAAGTGTTGCTATTATTACTGTGATCTCAAACTGATGTGAAAATCTGAAGCCCTAGACAAAAACGGTGATTCTCCTCACCACCTTTCACACTGCTGCAATGTCAGCACCCCTGTAACCTGTTGAGACTGCTTGCTTACAAGTTTGTCTTTGAGTAGGTGGGGAAAGGTAGAATTTTTTTTTTTAATCTCAAACATCTGGTGTAACAGAGAAGGCCAACTTCCCTGTTGAAGAAACAAAGTCCAACTGGCAGAAATATCAGAATGTTTAAATAAGAGTAAAAATTAATAAGGAAATGCAGGACTCCAGTGGAGAAGTTTTTAAGTTCAAAATTTAAAATATACAAATACATATGAATTTTTTGTTTAGACAGCTTTAGAAATGCATGTAAATTTTTTTTCTGGGCTTGCAATGCAAACAATATCATTAAATGAAACTATGGATGTTCCCAGTCCTTATCAAAATGCAGTTGGCCCTCTGTATCCTCTGGCTTTGCATCCACAGATCCAACCAACCACATGTTGAAAATACTTTTTTCTTTAAAACAAAACAATCTGACCCGGTACTGAACATGTGCAGATTTTTTTCCTTGTCATTATTCCATAAATACAGGATCACAACTATTTTCCTAGCATTTACATTGTATTATTATAAACAGTCTAGACATGACAAGGTATGTGAGAGGGCGTGCCGAGGTTAAGTGCAAACACTATAACATTTATGGAATTTAGCATGTGCAAATTTGTGATGGGGAGGATGCTGGAATCAATTCACTGGACTGACAGACAATTGTAACCAATACTAGTAGAAATGATTGGAAGAATTTGATTTAAAAAATCATGTCTAAAGTTTTAACTTCCTACATAAGACTATCAATAAGAAAAATGTATGATCAAAATATATATTCCCTTGCTAACAAGAGTTCCTAAATTTTAACATTGCTTGGATGTCCTCAGTACAGATTTTCAACTTTAATACAGTGTGAATCACTGAAACATCTGTATGATTACATGAAAATATCCAACTTGTGATTCCATGGATTAAAGGGGACAATTTATCAATTACTTTGAATTTTATAATTCTACATTTAAGATAAATGAAAATTTGAATATAAGGGCATTGGAGCTGCCAATGAAAAGAAAAGTTCAGGACAACCCAGCCATTTAGATACACCAAAGGGAACTTGCTTGTTGTAAACAGCTCTTCTGATTCCTGAAAGTGCAGGCTGAGAATTATAAGGGGAAGAATGGCAACTGTGAAGTACAGTCTCACTTCCTCTAGACAGTGCTTGATTTCTCTCCTTTACATGTGAAAATATTTCACAATTTACCAATATGACTTCCAGCCAATGAGGATAAAAATAGCAATTTGAAATACTTTAAATTTTATCCTAATTCCTCTTGATATATTTTTCTCTTCAAAGTTTCCGATTGATTTAATAAAGAAGATATGAGAGCTTAAAATCAAAATATATGAGGTATCCTCTGAACATTATAATAGCTACTAAGGGACATTAATAATAATAGTAGCTATCAATTTTTGAGCACCTCAGTAATTGCTGTAGGTATCTTAGTGCATTATCTCAATATTTGCAATTGTGTCCGTTAGAAATTGTATTACAGTGACAGATAAGGAAAATGAGTAGGGCTCTAGAGCCAGGCATGCTATTGCTGGGTGCAGATACCTAGCACTGTCAAGCTATGTCACCTCGGGCAAATGACCTAACTTGTCAGTACCTCAGTTTCCTGATCTATAAAATGGAGGCATTTCAGAATAACATGAAAAGGTCCTCTGAAAGCACTTGGTATTTGGCTTAACATAAATACTATAAATAAGTGGTTTATAACAAATTGAGCAACTCCACACTTGTCTAGGAAACTCACTAACAAATTGAGGAGGACTCAGGGACAAGAAAATGACAACGAATTTCTGGCATCTATCTTCCCACCATATTCTCTTTTGTTGCAGTCCATGCATTTTTACCTCACTGTTTCATCACCCAGGAGAAAGCTCTAAGTTACAGAAAAGATAGATTCTGACATCCATAGTTTTGGCTTTCCTAATAGTTGGAATGAATCATTAAGAAGAGTCAAAACTGCAAGCTGAGAAAGTGCATCTGATAGTCAAATTATGGCAACAGCTTAAGAATGTTCCTTATAGAAAGAACACTGATTATAATCAAGTGTACAATAGAAACTCAAATACATAGTTTTTCCTATGAGGCTATAATAATTTGGTGACTTCTGACCTATATCCTCCATCACCTCTACCCAGAAATATAAAAGGAAAATAGCTCCTATAATTGCACCATTTAATATGTTATTTAGTGTAGTAGTGTGCCTTGCATGATATAAATCAGTACTTACCACTGTACTTCTGATGAAGTCTTCTAGCCCTGAGGTATCTGCCTCTATCTTTAAATGATATACATTTTATAAGGTTTGAGTAATGAGAACTCAATTCCTTTTTATTTTTTTAACAATTTTATTTAATTTTTCATGTGGCCCTTGTTGCTCCAAGACTTTGTAGTGTACGTGGTGCTGGGGTTTGAACTCAGGCACTTGCGCATACAAGGCAAGCGCCATAACCTCTGAGCTACCGCTCCAGCCTCGGAACTCTATTTCTCTAACATTTCCTGATTGCTTACCACATGTGCACTCTCCTAAGGCACCAGGATGAACACAAGATTGTAATTTCGTTGAGGATATGAAAAAACTAAGAAGCAGGAAAAATTTTTAATTCATCAAAATGTTCATGTTAAAAGCTGTCACCACCAATTAGACTGCATGTAGCTTAAGAACTAGGCTGTCAGAAATGAAGTGCTGCCAAATTCTGAGCATTTTATCCCTTCCAAGGATGTATTTAAAATATGGTCTTACTTCACCATCCAAATTTAGGTATGTTCCCAGTGGGTGCCAAGGGTAACAAGGTCTCTTTATAAAAAGGATTCTTTGCACAGCAGATTCACTTATAAAATGCTTTGTTCAAAGGCTTAACTCATCATGATATGCAATAAAAAAATTAAGTAAGTGTATCTTTCCAGTTCTTCAATCTAGTTCAATGTAAATAGGCTGAAAGTGCCGAAAACTTTCCTAAGAAGCAAGACCCCACACAAACCTTTTTATTTGGGGAAACCACCAATCCCAATACAAGATTTTAATAAACTTGAAAACCAGTTATTACAGTATATTTATCTGTGAAAATTACAGGGTTAGTAGCAAAGATTCTTCATTATCAACCCCAGAGGACTGAGTTATTTGGGTAACAAGAAACTCAGATTCACTGAATGAGGAATGGACTGGATGTGGTTGCTTTAGATCCTGCTAAAATTGGCGGAGGCTTTGTTCATATCCTCTCTAGCTCATCTGACCACACCTCTCCCTTTCCTTCTTTTCTAGAGAGAGCCAGGGCTTTGCTGCACAAGGGGTATCACAGGCAGGCCTTTCCTTAACTGTGCTCCCTCTAGTGAAATACCCATAGCCTGTCATAAATTCATCAGTATTCCAGTAGAGGGAGAACGATGGAAGGAATAAATTGAATTCATCAGTTCAGTGTGAATGGAACTGCTGACAATCAAGTGCAAAATTAGGAATAATAAGGGCAGTTGCAACAGTGGGAACTTAAAGATGAGGGATAATCATCTTTTAAAAGACAGTATATGTACTCATTCTACAAAATGCATCATTTGCCAAGCAAGCAGTACAAAGCCTCGAATTTTCAGTTCATTTTCTTAATCATATGTGTATAGTTGGGTATGAATTATACCAAAGAAACATCCATCAGTAATAGCAATTTGCTTGAAAAGAGAGAAAAGTTCTAAAATATACTTATAAAAAGTAACAAATTATAAAAGGTAACAAATTGTGAAATGTAGCCAATTAGTATTGCCCAAATATTGCAAGATATCAAAATACTAATCTGTTTTACAGTAAACTGGATTTGAAATCTTGATTAGGACTTACTTCTTTAGGTTAAGTAATTTTTTAAAAATTGAGAGAAGGGTTTAAATTTTATAAAAGGAATGGAAAAGTTGAACCAACATGCAGCTATAAAAGAAGGCCAACTATATAGTTTTAGTGCACTGCCTTGGATGCAATAAAATGCATAGATTAGATACACCGTTAAAAATAATTTCCTATGTCACCTTTGTACTGACAAAGCTTTCACTAAAACTGACTGTAAATGTCACCATCTTAAAGGCCCAGAAATTAAGAACATGGGTTCTGGAGCCATCTCCCAAGCACTGGCTATGTTGCTCTGGGGAAATCACTTAACCTCTCTGTGTGTTTCTTCATCCTTTTAGGATGTATAAAAGTATCTGCTTTATAACCGTGTCAGCTATTAGCACCATGACTGTCACATAGCAAGTGCCAGTTCTACTAGGTCCATGCTATACCATCAGATAGTCTTGCTGAAGTGCTATAGTTACATCAGTCCTTGCTCTAATACTTTCAGGGCCTTCCCAGTGATCACTGAAATAAATGAAACTTCCATCCCAGCATTCGAGGCTCTACTGTCTGCCCTCCCCTCAGCTCCACCACATTTATCTGTTCAGTTTCTTCCTGTTCAGTTTCTCTGTGGTCCAGCTGAAAGATCCAATCCATCGCTTCCAACATGCTCCCCTCCTGCTCTCAACTCCTAAGCCTTTGCTCACAGAGGTCCTCCACCTATAATATGGCTGAAATCCTCCTATCTAAACAAGCCCGGGCTCAAATTCTACTTGTTAAGCAGAATCTTTCCTAATCCCTCCTACTAAGCACAGGGGAACTCATCCCCACCATTAAGTCACAGTACTTCATGCACTGGGTCAAGAGAACGCCCTCGGAAATCAAGGTGGCCATGAGTGCGCTTAGCCTCCCAGGGATGCAAAAGTCAGCGTTCCCAGTAGAAGGGGGTCATTGGGGACTTGGAGCTCACTACACAAACTGCTACGTGTCTCAGACAGGTCCCCAAGCCTGTCAGTACAATGAATAGGGCCAAATCCAGGACAAACAGTGCCAGGCACTGGTATAGGATGGGAAGAATGACCAAGAGGTTTCTTGCACCTTTCCTCAGCAAAGTTCCAGCTCTAAGCAAGTCACAGATCCGGAAAACATGGAACCCTGATTTTCCACATTCTTTCTTTGCACCTGCATCCAGCAACCTCTCTGGGTTTGTAATGCTTCTCAAAGGACAGATTGTACCAGATAAACCTGTAATCCCTTTCCATTCCCAAAGGAAAGCTTCCCTTTTCTTAGTAGAGGTAAAAGGGCTGTAGAATTGCGGGTTGAACTATTTTTCATTCACATGTTTGAATGACTATGAATGAATGTAGTTCCTGTCCTTTCTTTCCCCCAAATACATACACATAAAAATGAACTCTCCTAACCTGGGCAGTGTGCATGCCTGTAATCCCAGCCACTTGGGGAGGCTGAGGCAGAAGGATTCCAGTATGAGGCCAGCACGGGCAACTCAGTGAGACTGTCTCAAAATAAAAAATACAAAGGGCTGGGGAGATGTAGCTCAATGGTTAAACACCCTGGATTCAATCCCTACTACCAAGAAAAAAATAAAATAAAAAAAGAAAAGAAAAGAGAGAGAGACAGAGGAGGAGGAGGAGAACAAGAAGGGGTGGGGTGATAAGAAATAAATTCTCAAATTCTCATGCAGAAAGTGAGACTTCAACCTGAATGACTTTCTTGATGTACTGGACCCTAAACCTTTCTTCCCAAAAGCACAAAATTTTTGTACTTTCACAGCCACTCTGGTTTTAAATGGTATCATCAATGGCTCACAGCAAAGTTTCTGAGCTTTTTCTTTTTTTAAAAAAAAAAAAAAAAAAAAAGGGACATTGAGAGAGAGAGAGAGAGAGTGAATTTTATGTAGCCTTTCTTTGGGGTTTGAACTCACGTACTCGCACGTGCCAGGCACCCGCCATAACTGCTGAGCCACCGCTCCATGCCCAACTCATCCTCTTTTGATCAACAAAATCTCAAACTTTTTCCAGTCTCCCCCCCCCCACACAAATGGCTCTCAGTGAAAGAAATTCAGAAGCAAAAAAGGGGACTGAAAAAAAATTGCTACCAGTGAAATGTGTCTTTCCTGCTTTCCAAAGCTTCCTGCCTCTCCACTTCAGAAAACAGGTATTCTCCCAAAGCACCTGGATTTTCCAAATGGCTTCTTAGACTGTGGCAGCAGAGTAGCAATCCTAAGTGGGCCAGAATCTGACTTGTCAAGTATTTCTTGAAAAACAGAGCCAAATAGATAAATTGTACATTAACAAAATTAAACATCTCTCTTTAAAGGATACTATCAAGAGAGTGAAAAGACAATCCAGAGAACAGAGGAATTTTTTTTTAATTTACCTGATAAGGGACTTGTATCTAGAATATCAAAAGAAACCTTATATCTTAAATTTCCTTAAGAAGACAAATAACTCAATAATTAAAACTGGTAAAGGATCTCAACAGACATTTCTCCAAGAAAAATATAAATGACAAGCAAATGCAAAGTTACACTCCACATCAATAGCCATTAGGAAAATGCAAATCAACCAAGAGATGCCACTTGATGCCCACCAGAGCGGCTGTAATAAAAGAAATGACAACAAAAGGACAGAAGATGCCAAGAGTGTTAGCAAGAGTGTAAAGAGACTGGAACCCTCACACACTGCTGGGAGGCAGCGGGGAATGCAAAATGGTACCGCGACTGTGGGAAACAGCCCAGGAGCCACTCAAAAGGTCAAACCTAAAATAACCATATCACCCCGCAATCCCACATCCATGTGCATACGCAAAAGGAAGAAAGCAGAGACCCAACAAAGACACTTGTATGCTGATGTTCTATGGCTGGATTACTTGTAATAGCCAAATTGTGGAAACAACCCAACTGTCCATCAACTGATGAACAGATAAGCAAACTGTAGGATATCCATACAAGGAATAGTGTACCGTTTAACAGTAGTCCTTCACCCCATAAAAAGGAACAAAGTACATGATGCATGAATGGACCTTGAAAATGCCACGTTCAGGGAAAGCCAGACACAGAAGGTCACATGTTACATGATTTAATTTAGGTGGGTTACTCAGAATAGGCCAATTCCTAGAGACAGAAGGCAGATTATTTATTTCCAGGGGTCAGGAAAAAGAAAAGGGGGAATCCTGAAAATGTTTTGAACCTAGATAGAAGTGAGAGTTGCACAGTTGTAAATATACGAATAACTGTACACTTTAAGTGTGAGAATCTGTATTTGAACTACATCTCGATAAAGCTATTTGTAAAAAGGCAACATTAATATTTGGAAAACTTCACAAAAAATTCCAGATTGATTTCTCTTGAAAAAGCAGGTATGATCATGTTACCAGTCATAGCATGCTTCACAACAACCAGGAGTCCAGAGCTAAAACTGGCCCTGGAGCCCATTTCTGGGCCTCAGCAGGACACCTTTTGACCCTGCCTCAGCTCCTTTGTAAAGGGAGGATCCTGATAGTATCTACTCCATGGGGTTGTTTTGAGGAGCCAATGAATCCATATGCTTAAGACTGTCAGCATCTGGCACACAGTAACTGCTTGGTAACTGTTCGTTACTTTTGTTACTTTTATATTTTATGCTATCTTATCCTCTTATAAAAGGCAGTTTGGCACTTTGCTTTTCAACTTTTATAGTTTTTACAAATAAAAGTACAGCATATAATGTGGCAATCCAAAAGAAAGCAGTAGAAAGACCACCAAGAGAAGCAGTGGAGCAACAAAAGCCACCTGAAAAACTAAATAAAATTGTTTCTCTGTTTCTCACTGTCCCTCTCCCTTTAAAAAAAAAAAAAAAAAAAAAAATATATATATATATATATATATACACATATATATATATTTTTTTTATTAGGGGACTGAAGCGGTTGCTGAGTGGTTTTAGTGATTGCCTGAAAGGTGCAAGGACACAGGGTCAAACCCCAGCACCACATACACAATGAAGTGTTGGAGCAACAAAAACTAAATGAAAAACTAAATAAAACTGATCCTCTCTTTTTCTCTCTCTCTCTCACTGTCCCTCTCTCTTCTTAAAAAAACAAAAAACAATTAGGTGAATAGTGGTATCACAGAGACTATCTCTTTACTTTGAAACTCAACTTCCCACTTGTATTCCCAAAGTACCAATCTCTCTTCCTCCTTATGGAGTACAGGCTGCTGTATTTTGCAGCTGCTAATCTCCTTGGCCTGGCAGTGAACATTTTTCAGTAACTGGTCCAACCTTTTTCCATTTTCATTGACCATCAAAGACTCCACTCTAGCTAAACCAGCTACTTGGATCCAAGACCAAAAAAAAAAAGAATTCTAAATACTATTATCTTTCTTTTCTTCGATGAGGTAAAATTCACATAACATTCAACATTTTAACCATTTTTTTTAGAGAGAGAGAATGAGAACCAATTTTATTTACTTTTCTCATCTGGTTTTTGTTTTTCCAACACTAGGCTGTATATATGGTACTGGAGTTCAAACTCAAGTCCTTGCGCATGCCAGGCAAGCGCTCTAATGGCTGAGCAACCGCTCCAGACCCATTTTAGCCATTTTAAATAGTACAATTTAATGACATTTTAGTATATTCACAATGTGGTACAACTAACATTACTTGTTCCAGAACATTTTCCTCAACCTAAAAAGAACCCCATTCTGTTAAGAGGTTATTTCCCAATCCCCTAACTCCTATCCCTTAAGAAGTCACATCTGCTTTCTGTCTCTGGATTTGCCTATCACAGATATTTCATACAAATGAAATCACACAATATATGGTCTTTTGTATCTGGCTTCCTTCGTTTAGATCCACATGGGAGTATGTATTAGTGTGTCAGGCATTTGTTGCTGCTTTTTTTTTTGGTACCAGGGACTGAACCCAGGGATGGCTTAACCACTGAGTCACATCCCCAGCCCTTTTTATTATTTTGAGAAAGGATCTCGCTAAGTTGTTTAGGGCCTTGCTAATTGCTGAGGCTGGCTTTGAACTTGAGATCCTCTTGTCTCAGTCTCCCGAACCACTGGATTACACAGGTGTATGCCACCATGTCCGATTCTGTGTCCTCTTTTTATGGCTGAATAATACAACAGACCCCACTTTACCCACAGTTTCACTTTCTGCAGTTTCAATTACTGGTGGTTAACCTCCGTATGAAATTATTATATGGAAAATTCTAGAAATAAACAATTCATAAGTTTAAATTGTGCACAGTGTACGATGAAATTATCAAATCATCCTTTTGTGCGGTACATCCTCAAGGTATATGTTACAGGTCTAGAAGTCACTTACAGGCTGCTTCAGTTGCCAGACTAACACAGTGCCGCAGTGGTGGTGTTCAGATAGCCCTCACACAGGAGCCTAACGCACTGCACAGAGCCTGCGCTCACCTTCAGCTCCTCAGGCAGGCAATTTCATTAACCCTATCACCACCAGAAAGTCAGGACAGTACAGGGAGCAGCTTCGAGAAGGACAGAGAGAGGCCACATTTGCATAAGCTTTATTACAGTATATTATTCTGATTGTTTTATTATTGTTAATTTCTTATTGTACCTGGTTAATGTTAGATTTTTCACAGATATGTATATATAGGAAAAAACACTGTATGTATAAAGGTTCAGTACTATTTGTGGTTCCTGGCATACACTGGGGTCTTAAAACACACCCCCCCATGGATGACCTGGGGAACTACTGTGCTCCCCACATTCTGATCATCCATCCAACAGCGAATGGACATTTGGCTTGTTCCCATCTTTCGGCTGTTGTGAACAGATGCATACTATTATCTTTTCCTTTCCTTGGTCTCCTGCACTAACCAAAAGCAACTTCCATTTCAATGTAAAACCAACTCTTATCTTTTCCAACTTAGCCCAGACCAAAGTCCTCACTTTCCTCTGAATTACTTCAGTTCTAGAGCTGATATAGCAAATGATGAGCACATAACAGAGTCTCACCACCTTCTTTAGGCTGATTTAAACTATTCTTTTAAATTAGCAGTTAGGAAACAAAAAAAAAACGTTTTTTTTTTTAAGTTTCATTTAAGTCCAAATTGCATTTCCTTTAAAAATTTGGAGATCTGGCAACATCATTATCTCCTGCCTGGGTTATTGTAATAGCCAGTTTAACTGGTCTCCCAGTTTTTGCTTTGCCCCCAGAGCCTACTCACTACAGTGGCGTCAGCAATTTTATTAAAACCGAAATCAAATCAAGTCACTCTTCTTAGAACCTTCCAATGGTATCCCACTCTCAGAATAAACGCCGAGGTCTGTTAGGTGGCCTCTGAGGCCATCTACCCTGGTCTGTTACCAGCCTGCCTTCACTTCCTACCATTTTCTCCCAGCTCACCACAATGATCCGGCCTCTCTTCTGCTGCTTGCACAGCTCATGCAGCCTTCTGCTTCAGGTCTCGCATAGCCCATTTGCTGCTCCCCACATGGCCCACCTTCAATGCTCAAATCTCACCTTCTCACAGTGTGATCACTGTGATCACTACTACCATTTGAACCTTCAAATCCCACCTCTCGCTGGTATTCCCGTTTCTCCTTACCCTGACCTGTTTGTGCTGTTACCATAGATCATATCATGTTTTTATTTATGTCTGCTATCTATTGTCTGTTTCTCTCATTAAAACAATATGGAGGTTTCATTATTGAAAAGAAATATGGAGGTTCTTCAGAAAATTAAAGGCAGAATCAAATAACCCAGCAATCCTACCACTGGGTAAAATACAAAGGAAATGACATTAATTATAAGATCTGCATTCATGTTCAATGCAGTTTTATTCACAACAGCCAAGTTAGGGAATTAAGTGTCCATCAAGGGAATGATGGATAAAAAAATGGTGGTATATACATACAATGAAATAGTATCCAGCCTTAAAAAAGGAGGAAATCCTGTCACTTGTGATAACATGGATGAACCTGGAGGACAGATATTAAGTAAAATAAGGCATTCACAGAAAGACAAATACATCCAACAGTGAAATTATTCTATATGTGGAAAATCTTAAAAAGTCTGAGTCACTAGAGGCTGGGGACAGTGAGGGGAAGAGGGAGATGCTGGGTAAATGGTACAAAATCTCAACTAAATAGAAGTAGTAAAACAAAACAAAACCATACTGACTATAGTTAATAATGTATCCTTAAAAACTACTAAGATAGGAGGTCTTAAATGTTCTTATCACAAACGAGTGATTAAGTATGTGGGGTAACGTATCTGTTAATTAGTTCAGTTTAGCCATTCCACAATGCATAAGTATTTTAAAACAGTATGCTACACATAACAAATATATGCAGTTATTTTCTATTTTTATTTTTTTCCAGTGCTGAGGATCGAAGCCAGGGCCTCACACATGCTTGGAAAGTGCTCTACCACTGAGTCCCATCCTTAGCCCAAATATATTTGATTTGTATTTGTAATTATTAAAAAGAGAAGTGCTAATTCAATGGCAGGGACTTTTACCCCTTTGATTTACTAATTCATTCCCAGTACCCAGAAAAGAACACAGCAGGTGGGTTGGCATTCAGTAAAAATTTGCTGACTGACTGGTCACTGGGCCTACTCTCAGCAGGGAGAATGGGCTGCTACTCTAGATTAGTCATGAACCTGTGCATTTCTCACTGTTGTCCCCAGACCCCTTCCTGTCTGCCCCCTGCAGACTTTTTGTTTGTAATTCTTATTCCTTCCCTGCCGCTTGTCATTTATTTCCTGGTATCATATTAATCTCCATTGGTATAATATTTGAAAAAGCTTGTCAAGGAAATCACCTCCTATTCTCCTTCTTCTACCAGGGATAATCCCTTTCAACACAGTAGAATCTCAGTAAATAGTTCTGGACTCAAGAGCTCCCTTGGCTTTCTGTCAAGTGTGTTTCCTCCCGCCCATCTTTCCAGATCTCACCACTGCGGGCAGCTGACCACCAACCAAGAAAGCCCTGCCGCTCTCTTTTTTGGCACGGGGAAGATGGTCCACAGTGACCACCGTCACTGTGATGCCTGTGTCAGGGAGCGCAGTACACTCCTGCATGTGGCCCCTTCAGCTGCAGCCCAGAGAACTGTAAGGTGGGGGCTTCGTAGCTGTCCAGACCCTTGTTCCTTTCAACACATGACACAGAATTGCCACATCCTTCCTGAAGTTTTGGTTTAATAATAGTAAAAACGTTATCTCTGCAGATGATTGTGCATGCTGCACAAAATGTTTCCATTTTTGCTATAGTTGCACAGAGCCTGATTGAGGCATCACATTTGTTGCCTGAGTAATGTAAGTTGATCAGTTCCAGAGCTGAAATTCTTTTGGTCTTTCCCGTTTGGATTCTGTTCAATGACTCATGTTAAAATGCATCTTAACTTGTAAACCCCCTCATTCCTATTAGTAGATGGAAGAATGGATTCTTTTTTTTTTTTTTTTTAATTAAAACTCTTCCAGGAATTCTGTGAAACTCAGCCATTCCCCAAACAGTAAATACTTAAGGGTGAGTGTGTAGTATGAAACTCCATTAATGGTAGCTGCTGTTTTTGTATGATCTGAGACTGCTGGTGAGCAAGAATTATCTGGCAGCTTGGGCAAAAGCACGAGGCCCAGAAAGTGTGCCTGAAGAACTCCTGCCTGTTTCACAACCTTGCTAAGGAGCTCCCTTGCCCTGACTTGGGTCTGCACTGTGTGGGAGAGAAGAAAACAAGCACTGTGGGGGATGAAGCTGGAGAAAACCACAAGGGCATACCTTTCAACAACATCCCTGGAAAAAGTGGGTATGGATAGGGAAAGAGGTGGAATTCTAAGACCTTCCTGCAATTTAAAAAAAGTTGGGCTTTTCCCCCTTTTGGGGGGGTTGCTATTTAGCAGTTTTTGTGTTGAGAAACAAACATCTTAGTAGTACCACACTCCTTCAATTCATTGTCATTTTATATTAGGAAGATCATATTTCAGGTTATGATTAAAATTTAAGATCTTACTCAGATACCTTATATTAAGTTATCATTCTTTGGTAAAACTTCACCTTTGTTATAATCAGAAGTATTCCATTTATTCAACTTTGCTATGTCAGAAAAGTAAGTTACCTTTTTCTTTGGAGGGCAGGCCAAAAATCCTGATCAATTCACCAGTGGATCTTCATTTGCTATGATCGTGGATACGCCTTCTTCTTAATTCTGTTTAAATTAAAAACAAAAACAAAAAAAGAGAAAGAGATGAAATAGTTGCTAAAGCTAATTTAAAGTCTATAATCTTAGGACTGGGGATAAAGCTCAGTGGCAGAGCACTTGCCTAGTATGTTCAAGAGCCTGAGTTCAATCCCTAGCACAGAAAAAAAAAAAAAAAGTGATCTTATTAGTTGCCAGATGTTCTAAAATTATCACTTGTGCTTTGAAATGTCAAATGGTTAAAATTCAAGGCACTTTACCAATTTTACAACAAATGCAATTCATTATTTTTACAATGTATTTAATTGGCTATATTTACAATAAACTAAGAACAAATGACTACTCAATATGTACATAGAGTCAGCCTCCTGGGGCTTAAAATCATTGTGTGTAATTTGCCACTAATGAGTTTTCACTTAATTTTTAAAACAGCTATTCAGAACGCCTGCTCCTATGAAACCTGTCAGAATCACAGATGACACACACACACACACACACACTCTGAATAAGAATGCTATTGGAGAGCTCACTCTGTCCTTTATCATTGGGCAGTTTAGAAAAGCAATTGTTAATACAATGGACAGGAAAACAAAAACCCAATTAAATCATCTTCCTAAAAAGCACAAGGAAATCATGCACTGCGTTATCTTGAAAGTTGTACATGCACGTATATACGTGTGTATTTCAAGTGAAATATGGGTTCTGTTTAATTTGAGGAGGAGCAGTGCAGTAAGGACTGGAATTCTGCAAGCCAGAGGTAGAGACTGAGCCGGTTTTCAAGTCTGACATGCAGAAGAGAAAGAGCAGCAAACGCAGGCAGTGGCACAGCTACAGGGCAGATGCACACAGCACAAGGCAGGCTGATTTCGCATGGAAAACCCGCTGTGAATGAGCTTCTCTCCCTATAATCTTCACTGTCGATATACACCAAGATCGGGAGGTGGGAATATTGCTCTTCTCAACTTTTATTTATTTTCATACTCTAAGATGATGACCCAAACAATTCTATGGCTTCAGACACTACGGTGGCTAATAAAGCATCTGTGAAAGTCAGTGACTAAAATTCTGTGCCAAGTTTTATTCATTTATTCATAATGATCTTTATTGGCTTTTGAGTTATTCCTAGATCATATCCTTCTCCTCTCCCTTTTAAAAAACAATTTCAGTTTTATTCACTCACAAAATGCTACTCAGTTGTGCTTAAAATCATTCCTACAATTTTTGTAAGCCAGATGTTTTCCTTCTCCAGATTTCTGATTCCTTGCCAGTCTCCTATTTTTTTAAAACATTTTTCTGATTTCCATTTTTGTATGCTTTTTCTGCCTTATTATTCCAATAAAAAGCCACTAGCTTATTTAATATGTCTGTCTTGAGCCAAAATTAATTGTTTTGGATTCTAAACATTTTACAGCTACAAAAAAAAAAAAAAAAAAAATCACCCAAGTAAGCTACAAATGGACCATGACAGAGACAGTCTGTTGACATGTTATGGTCAAGACAGCCATTCACTTCCCCAGTGGTGATGCCTTCAGAGCAGACAGGAGCTGGAACCACACCAGTATCAGATTAGACTCCTGCTTGATCATATCTCACTAGGCCAAGATACTTTTCAATTTTCCATCAGGACTCACCAGCTACCCAAAGAAGTCACCAGCTTTGAGTGCTATGAAATCTCCTCTAAGACAGTTTTGGCCTTAAAAGAATTCACCATTTACTAGTCTGTGTATCTTAAAAATGCTTCACAGGAAACCCTATTCTTTGAGAAAAATGGTAGTGGCAGTTGCTAAAAATGAGCAGTTAAAAATAGTAACTTCCCTACTTAAAATAGGGGCAAGGGATCTTTAGCAGGAAAAAAAAAATCAATCATATGCTTGTATACATTCTCTTATTTGATCTTCACAATAACTTACATTCAAAAGAGCTGTTAATATGATCTCCATTTTACTAGTGAGGAAACAGAACGACAAAGGACACAATTTGCTCAAGATTACTCTGAAAATGAATGGTTTGAAATTGGAATTCAAATCCAGGCCTTTGGTATTACTTAGTTCACTTTCTAATGCACTGAACTGCCCAAATATTCAATTTTGTTTCACAAAGAGAAATAAATAATTTAAAAGATGGGGAAGATTTTCTTAGAATGTAATACTTGATACCTATTTATTCAACACCTACTATGTAAGAAGCATTTAACAAATATAATTTTAAAAAATTTGATGACGGTCAGTTAGAGGTAGGTGAGGAGAGGAAATAATAAGGACATAACTTGACTGTTCTCCACCGCCATGGGAAGTATAGACTTAAATTTATTTGCTCTTTTTCAAAGAGGGACAGCAGAGGAGATGTAGCAGAAATCTTTCTCCTAGAGGCACTGCCTAGCCTGCAGTGACCCTTTTCGCTAAGCACTATGCAATTTCAACCATACGCCAACCAAATCATTTGTACTATGAGGCGCCAAACTCTTCCCTTATCTTGGCCAAAGTTGAACACATATCCAAACAGAAACACTCCATCTTTCTCCTTGGAACTAGAAATTGGGAGGAAGAGGGTCTTGATGAGCCCAGGCAGCGGGCTACCCGCTGTGTTCTCCCTAGTCTACAGGAAAAAGCCAGCCAGCAAAGAATGAAAGAATGATGAATGTGTTGCTCAGGGTGAATCTGACCTGAGTCCCTGAGCCTGAGGGCATGGGGGAGGGAAACAGTTTCTGCCTGGGGTTCCCAGGTATAACACTCCCCAGAAGCCTTCAGAATAGTACGGTTCCAAGACCCATCCCCCATCTCTAGGGCAAATGGCTCTCTCCTTTGAGGATATTTTTTTGAATTGATTTCTAATAACTACAATGAAAAGAATCTTGCCTGAGACAATAACAAAATTTTTATTAAAAAACAAAAAGCAGGTATTGAAGAACTTGCTATACAAGAAGATACCGCAGACTTCGCAGGGGTTCAGAAACATCCCCGTTCACTTTAAACAGAAAAGCCCATACCGAGACACAGACAGTGTGTATTGCTTTGTATGGGCAAATGACTTATTTTCTGTCTTTTAAATTTTTAAAAAATTTTCATTTATTTATTTATGTATTTTTTTGGTAGAACTGGGGTTACATCCCCAGGGTCTCTCACACATGCTAGGCAAGTGCTCTACCACAAGCTACGTCCCTAGCTTTATGTCCTTTTAAGACTCTGAGTCCTTTGGTGCATTTAAGGTATACTCTGGATCACCTTTTGAGATATAATGTAGCCTGTCCACATTAAGTAAGTACCTATTAACCATGATAAAGGAAGAATAAGAAGAGTAAAACAAGTCAGTCTTGTTTTGAAATATGGCAGTAAAACTTTCTTTTTATTTCTTAGACCTTCTGGGCAAATCACCAAGCTTTAATGTGAGACCAGAACTCTAGGCACTTAGGGAGGCCTGTGAAGGAAGATAGACTGCTGGAGAGGGGCCCTAGAGGTTGCTCAACAGGGTGGTGACTTGATTCCGTCTTCTAAGTTGGAGCTGGGAAAAATCTGAACCCTTGAGGGGTCCCTGCAATCTCTTCATTCTACATAGAAAAGGACAGGAAGGAGAGAAAGGTTCCCTGAGCTGATCCATTCAATCACAGCATGCTGAGCTTGTGCTCCCTGCCAAGAACGGTGTGGTGCCTGACAAGAGAACCAGTGAGTTTGCAGGGAGCCACCTAAGGCCCAAGTTTTCTCTCCACCCTTTAACACCTGCTGCAAACAGAAAGCCCACAGGCTTAAAATAATCCACTTTTTCTGACTGTCTTGACTGATGATCTTGGGACAAACATCTGAATGTGTTGCTAATATTCAAAAACCAGAAAGATTCACATAAAATTTCTAATTCCTGATTTGTCTTAGAAAGTCTGAAAATCTGGGAGCAGGGGCCAGTCTCCTTCAGGGGGATAACTGTGCTTGGGCTACCTCTTATCGTTCGTGTGTACTTTCCACAGGACCCACCTGACTTCATTACTTATTTTCCTTCGATGTCCTGTGGGCAGCCATGGCTTTGCCTCCTGAGATAATACTGTTGCTGTTTATTTTTTTGGTACCAGGGATTGAATCTTGGGGCATTTAAGCACTGAGCCACATCCCCAGCCCTTTTTTCATTTTTTAAATTTTGAGCCAGGGTTTCACTAAATGGCTGAAGGCCTAACTAAATGGCTGAGCCTGGAATTGAACTTGAGATTGTCTGCCTCAACCTCCTGTGCCACTAGGATTACAGGCGTGCACCACCATGCCTGACCTGAGCCTGTACTGTTTTCCTAAGTCTCTTCTCCCAAAAGAAAAATTAACCACCAAAAATTTAAAAGCAGTTTATATATCATCTGCAGGCATATTCTCTAGAAATATGAATTAATAGGGTACCTAACTCATAAGGAACAGCTCTGAGTCACTCCACCAAGTACTGGGCATGTCTGAAACACCAATGCAAGGGCTCTAGCAACATTGGTCTAGGGTTCAGGGGCACATTTCAGTTTCAGCAGTCCATCCAGGGCATTCCCAGCCCCTGTGCAACTCCTGACATGGACTCTTAACTTTTCTTTAGAGGAGCCTCATTTTCTGATTTTGCATCTCCTCTCCAAAGGGGTTCAGCATAGCTGTTCGCTCTCCCTGTTGCCCTTTCAGGTCCATGGTTCTCCATCTCAAGCTCGCTCCCCTCAAGCACCGGTTCCCCCAGGTTCTACTAAGGTTCACTGGGCTGAGAAGTTAGCAAGCCACGTTTTCCCATAAAGTTTGACTTTAGTGCACTATTTTGCCATTAGCCTAAAAGAGAACTAAAATTATAATAAAAGTTCCAGTAGATCGCCAATTTGTCACTTGCAAAACCTTGGTCAAGTCAAACAATGATTTATAAAAGTACGTAACAATATACACACTGAGCCCTTCACTCGCACCACCTCACTTAATCCTCCCGCCGCGGGATGGAAGAGGTCTACTCCCATAACAAGGAACCCAGGCTTGCAAGATGGGGCAGCTGCACACTAGAGTTGAGCTTAAAACCATTCTCATTTCCACTCACAACAGCCATCGATCCCCTGTCCCCCACACCCGCTCTTCCTACTGCTTGAACTTTTTTCCTTCTACTTCCTAAGTAGCTCACATCCCAGTTTTCAGAGCCCACCAAGGGCTGGGGGTGTGGCTAACTGGTGGAGCACTTGCCTAGAGTGCACAAGGCAAGGAGGGTTTATCCCCAAACTCCCCTGCCTCCTGCAAGAAAAAAGTCAGTGTGCAGCATTTCATCTGTGTCCCCAGGGCCTGTTGAACTGAACTGGATTAGACTGAACCAGAGCTCTGACAGCTACTCATCCACTCAGGTTAACATATACCTGGTATGGACGATGGCACCTTGCTAAGGACGTGCAATGAAGTCAGAGCAATAAGAAGCTGCTCTGGTATTTACCCTCATGCTTCCCTGCCAAACTCACCTACAGACCTTGAGGAAGAGGGGAGGGATGAGAAGTCAAAGCCCAGTACTTCTAGTGCTCTCCTGCCAGAGGGAAAAGGGTCTGTGGCATGAACCGGGGAGGCAGGCTTAGGAGACACAGGTTTCTCCCCCAGGATTTTGCTAGGGAACATTAATCTCTTCTTGTTACCAGCCTGAGTCAAAGAATTCTAAAATTCCTATTGATGTCCTCAGTCAGGCCGTTCTTTGCTAACTCTAACACGATCCTTTAGTAAAGAAGTTAAATAAATGAAGCACCAACAAGCATTTACTGAGACCATATTTATTAACACTATCAATAGCAACAACTTTTACTGAATGCTTACTCTGGACCAGACACTAAATTAAGTTCTTTAAGTGCACGGTCTTGTTTAACGGTCACACAGCCCTATGAAGAGCTCTTTGAGGAAGTGGAGGACTGCAGCAGATAAATGGCTAGCCTGAGTCACTATCAAATGGCTTACAGTAATGGCAGTGGCTGGTGGGACGTACAATTTTTATTAATAATATACGAAGAGATTTTCATATTTCTACCCTTTAAATACTATTTTTGAAAGGCAGGCTGAGCAACTTATAACAAATTTCACTCTCTTCTCTAAAAGATCCAGGGCAAATCCTTCCTCACCTATTAGGCTATTCTAAATATTATTTGTGATAGAGATTCCCATATCCACATTCATCTATATCCACATTCTCTCTGCTCGAGCATGCCATTTGACTAAATTTCCCAGTGGTCACTGCAGTAGGTGCAATGAGTGACTGAGCCCTAAAATGTGAGCAGAAATGCAGGGTGTCACTTCCAGGCGCGTGCCACACAAACCTCCCGGACTTGATCTGCAAGCTCTCATACCCTCTGCTGGTCAAACGGAGAGAGCTCTAAGTACCGAGGTGAAAGAGCCAGAGGTGAAAGAGCCACTCCTGAACAACTGAGGGAAACAAGAGCCTCTTTGCCAACCCACACTGAGCTGTGACTTGCCCAAGAAATAAACATGCTTTATGTTAAGTTACTGAGGTTTTGAGCAGCCATAGCCTTAGGTCTACCCTACAGTAGTGTTATTATTGCTAATATTCTTGTCATTACAATCTTCATTATCAACAGCAGCAGCTATAATGTATTGAAGGTGTGCCAAGTACTGAGAAATATATTTAACTTTATATACATTATCTCATTCAGTTCTCACTATGAAATAGGTACTATCTGTATTTGATAGGTTACAAAATCAAAGGTCAGAGATGAATAATTTTCTCTTCTCCGAATACATATAGATGTATAATCTAAAGAGATTTATTCTGTAATTAGTTATGCAATGCCTTATTAAACATTTTGCATTGATGGGTTAAGTAGTTTTCACTCCTGTAATTAGTTGATTTTTCTTAAGTCTATGACTTATTTCATACAGATCAAAACCTAAGAGGAAGAGGGATGGGTCTTACAACTGTACATTTCATACCACTATACCACTACGCACGTTGCTTCATAAATATATATATTAGTTAAGAGGCATAAATATATTCTTTAAATTTCATCTCGATGTACATGCATACACATTACAGGTACACACACACATATATACATACCTACGTAATTGGAAGGCAAAAGGCCAACCAATATGACCAAGAAAACTGGTTTTCTGTTATGAAGACTTGCTTTGTAATCTATTTATTTTGGATCTATCATTTAATGAACATGATTAATGCAAGTTTTCAATATTATAATTACATGTGTGCATGCACATAAATCTTCAGCACATGATTGGCATAGAGTTGATGGTCAGTGTGATCATTTCCCATCTCATCTGAATAGCTATTTCAAGTATAATCATGATGCTGCTGGAAGACACAGGTGATCAAGAAAAAAATGTTGAGCCAGTAAATACAGGATGATTTCAATAAGAAACAGTTTCCTACTGGGTGTGGTGGCACATTCCTGTAATCCCAGTCTGGGGTATTTAGTGAGACTATGTCTCAAAATAAAAAATAAAAAAGGGTTGGGGGTGTAGTTCAGTCACAGAATGTTTGCCTAGCCTAGCATGCAGGAAGCCTTGGGTTTGATTTCTGGTATGCACACGTGCATGAATAGTTTCCTAACTGGGAGGAAGACTACATGTTAGAATCTAGAGCCAGAGAAAATCTGTTGCCAGTTACAAGATTATGCCATTCATTAAAGTATTTCCTGACAACCGGCAGGATCACGACTTCTGGACAAGGTGAGGAGCCAGAGCCCACACCCTCACTTCACTGTTACTGAGCTGCAGAGGCCCCTGTGGCCACATGGTATCACTATTTGTAGGTGAACACTAATGTGCCCTCCTACAGTTCCTGTAACATCTTTTTTATTTTGTTAGAAGAGAGACATCTGAGGGATGTTCCCTCTGAGGAAGTTTGTTCCCAAGCCCTCACCTAACCACAGAACTCACTTCCCACTTTAAGACAGTCCAAGAATTTATTAACTGGATTTCACACGGTGACATTTCACACTTAACCACATATGGCAATTCTGTGACACAATCTTTCCATTAGTCAATTAATGTAAATATTTCAGTCGCTGTTCATTTAAATATAATGTTCCAAAAAGTCTCTCTCCTCTGAAGTTCTTTCAAGGTGAAATGGAACACAAATGTGGTCATCGTTCATTTGGTGTAATTAAAGCACACATTTGGGCTTTTTATTCCTGTTCATCGATCAATTGTAATATTTACTTTGTTAATGGAGTAGCCTTTTCCGCAGTGATTTTCCATTAAACTTTAGGACATCACGCTTAACAGTAGCAGTAAGGCTAATGCTATAATCAGCTATTTCATTGCTACATTTGACTTTAGCTATTTATGTAGAGTTCAGAACATCCAAACTAGGAAAATAAAGTTTTGAAAATTAATCAACCAAACTCTGGGTAAATTTTTTGGGGGGGATAACAATTTTCAAAAACAAATATTCTTTTAAAATGTTTATCACAAACATTTACAAAAGTATAAATCAAATTCTTTTTAAAATGCTAAATAAAAAAAGGTGATCTCAAATGATCACAATTATGTAACATATCCCAAATGACAAAACTATGAAGTTGAAGAATAGATTAGTGGTTGCCAGCAGGTAGGGATTGTGAAGGTAACAGAAATGAGCACAGCTATCAGGAGGTAACACAGGGGACATTTCTTAAGTGATGGAATTGTTCTATATCTTGATCATGGTAGTTGTTACGTGAAAATACCCAGGTGATATAATGAAAGAAATATAAATGGACTTTACACCAATGCCAATTTCCTGGTTTCGATAGTGTACAGTGAGATCAAATGGGAGAAAATGAGTGGAGAGTAACTCAGACCTCCTTGAACTATCTTTGCAACTTCATATGAATCTATAATTATCTAAAAACAAAAAAGATAACAAATAGCTAAGAGTATGATAAATGATTAACATATCTTACAGAACAATTCATTCAATCTGTAAGATTAAAGAATACCCAAGCTGACTTAAAACCATTTTACCCTCTGACTTTCCAATTTGTGCCTGAATGAATTACTAATATCTTGAAAGAGGTGAGGAGGGAGTAGAAACAGAATAAGCTTTAGAGTTGGTTTGCTCTCAGGATGCTTACTGTTCCTGACAATGCCAGTAACGTGGAGCATCTTGGCAGCTGATATGTGGATGTCTTACAAAGGAGCAGGGAGCACAGAGGATGTAAAAATAAACGCATGTATTTAAAGACTTCTTACATCTTTAAAGTTTGCAAGAGAGCCATGGGACAGCATACTTTAAACATGACTTAACAATAAGAAAAACATACTTTGTGGTTTCTGTATGCTAATCAAGATTTCACTGAGCATATGATTATATGTAATTTGCAGAATACATTATTAGAGTTACGTGATTACCAAGCAATAGGTTTTTCATATATACATGGAAATAGTTTCTATAATTCAGGCATCTCTTTGGCTAAATTAATATAAATTGCTGCAATATGTCAATAATAAATAAGAGACAAAAAGAATTCTAGAAGCCGGTAGATGCAAGTCAAACAAGGCCAGTTTATTTTTACCTGGGTTTTACACAGAGACCGTTTTATCATGGACTGATATGTAACATTCCGGACGACATCACAAACATGAGCCCTGATTCCTGCATCTCACACCTTAGCAGGCTGCACACCGGTTAATCATGACCGAATCTAAAGCGAGGTTGGCAGCATTTGCTAAATACCTTCCTGTTCGCTCCTCTCTGCAGTGATGCAATTTGACCTACATTTGCAGCGCCCATTGAAACTTCGTGGGAGGGGGAAGAGCAGAGTTTTTCATTTCTCCTATCCTCTGATTAACTAGGACAGCAAATGCCACTCAAGGGACTGCTACTGGGCAAAAAAAAAAAAAGCAAAGGGAGAAAAGTCATGCCAGTAGGAAATTCCACAGGAGGACATTTAGAAATACTGCATTCTCTGATTCTGCAAACAAACTCTCACAGCTTTACAAGACATCACCGAGGAGAACTGCCCCACTTTACACCAGTCAGGCCGGAACACTTGGGGCTGTTTCATTTACAACAAGCTCTCAGCAGGATGAAAATTAAACTTGAACTATATGGATTATTTTTCTTGCCATATTCTTTTAAACTAAGCTAATTTTAGAATCATTTTAAATTTATGAAAAAGTTGCCAAGCTTATATAGAGGGTTCCTACAAACCCCACATCTAGTTTCATCCATTAACTTATGTAAGTATATAAGCCTCTGTCACAGTTAATGAACCATTGCTGACATGTTACTATTTCACTTTCTTTTCCTCCAGCTTTGTTTAGGCATAAGTGATAAATAAAAACATTTATATTTATGGTTTAAACATGTTTTGATACATGTATATATTTTGAAATGAGTAAAATCACGCTAATGAACATAACAACCACCTTGTATGGTTTTTTTTTGCGTGACAGCATTGAAGATCCACTCTTAGCAATGTTCAAGTATACAGTATTAATTACAATCACCATACTGTGCAATAGAACCCCCAAACGCACCCTCACCGAAACTTGTCCTCCACAGTTCCCCTAGCTCCTCACAACTGCCCTTCCACAGTTTCTGTTGGTGACGTAGATTTCACATATAAATGTGACCACACACTAAGTCTAACTGTGCACGCTTAGATTTATCTATCATAACGTTCTCCAGGCTCACCATGCAGTTATGATAGAATTTCCTTCTTTTTAAAGGATGACTAATATTCCACCGTACTCATATACCACATTTTCTCCATTCACTCACTGGTGGGCATTTAGGTTGAGCCCCTATCTTGGCTACCGTGAGCAGTGTTGCTATGAGTTTGGGAATGCAGATGTCTCTGTGACACACTGACTTTATTTCCTTTGGATTATGCACTCAGCAGGGATACTGGTGGTGGTATTTCTATTTTTAATTTTTGGGGAACTTTCACATTGTTTTCCATAAAGTCTGTACTAATTTACATTCCTTCTAAAAATATAAAAGGGTTCCTTCCCTTTCCTCTATGTCCTCATCAACAGTTGTATTTTTCTGCCTTTTTGGTGACAGCCATTCTAACAGATGGCTGATGATTAGTGACAGTGAGCATTGTTTCCATGTATCTGTCAGCCATTTGTATTTTTTCTTTTAATTGTCTATACAGGCCCTTTCCCGATTTTTAACTGGGCTTTCTGTTTTCTTGAAATTGTGGTGAGCTCCTTACGTGCACTGGATGTCAATCCTTACCACATCTGTGGATTCTAAACACTCTCTCCCATTGCACAGGTGAGCTCTCCACCCTGTTGTGTGCTTTGTTGTGGAGAAAGGTTTTAGTTTGATGCAATCTCATTTATCTATTCTTGCTTTTGTTACTTGGGCTTTTAGGATCATCTCCAAAAAATCAGCGCCCAGACCAATGTCAAAAAGCTGCCTCCTTCTGCCCTCTCCAGACTACATTCTTTGGAAGGAAGTCCCTACGCACAGTTCAACTTCAGGGAGTAGCAGTTCCCCTCCTTGAGGGAGACTATTTGCTGAAATCATCTGGAATTCTTTACATGAAAAATTTATCTATTCTGCCCCATTTGCTTATTTATTCATTTATAATGTATGCATTTATAGACATTTGTCTCATTACTGTATCAGTATTACATATTTATGTGTTTCTATTTATATTAGTCTTTATACTGTAAATGTGTATTACATGTTCTATTTGTTATTTTATATTATGGGTTATAATCAAATACTATGTTTTCTAGCTGCTCAAATTGTCTTAGCTTTGATCGCAGTGCACTCTTCTGGTTAGCACCTATGTCCCTTGCACATTATTCCGTTATTGTGTGTGGTGTGGTGGAAGGTGTGGGGTTTTGGGTGTCATCAGCGCTTCCTTGCTTTCTGGCACTAGGAGATACTCCAGGTTCCTCTCATGTAATCCCTGTCCCAGCCATGGAACTGAGTCTGTCTGGTGCCTTTCACTGGAGAATGGTATTAGGAACTAAGATCTGGGTACTGTGTTTAATAGCCTTTTAATGTCTGACACTTTAAAATGTCTAAATGAACTACTTCTATAGTAAATCAACACGATTACCTCTTTAAATGTCTTCACTCTGTGGCATAATCTAATAAATCATGAAGAGGATGTCGGGTAATCAAGCCACCCTCTGACTGACTACCTTTCAGATTTGATCTGGCAAATAAATACCACACTGAAGCTCCTAGCTCCCTCAGGGGGGGAAATACAGGGTTTGGTGGGGGTTTTTTTGGTTTTTTTAGTTTTTCTGTTGTTGGATGAGACAGGAAATCTCAAATTAAACGGTGCTGGCTTGCTCTCTCACGATTTAAGGTATCCTCCTTTCTCCTCCTATTACCATTAAATAGTATTTCCTGTCTGTCAACAATTACCTGAGCTAAAGGAAAACACAAATATTAGTCAGATCTAGCTCTGAAATGCATATGCCATCCTATTTAGGTTTGAATATTTTATGTTACAACTACTTTTTCTTTATTGATAATAAACTAATCAGCCAAATACAAGGACAAGAACCTGGAGCTTCTGGGCCTGTGAGCTCCTGAGGGGGAATAAACAGGTTTCCAGAAAGAACTAGATTGTGCAAACTGGAATTACTCCCACCCAGCACACACTGGGCAGTCCTTCACCTCCAACTCCAACAGCAGCCTTGTAAATACCTGTGCTAATAAGATCTTTAGTGACTTCAGACTTTTTATTTTTTATATATGTATTTTTTTAAAGAGAGGGAGAGAGAGACAGAATCAATTTTATTTAGTTGTTTATGTGGCCTTTGTTGCTTGGACACTTTGTTGTGTACGTGGTGCTAGGGTTTGAACCCACACACTTGCACATGCCAGGCAAGCGCAGTAACCGTTGAAGCACCGCTCCAGCCCCAGACTTTTTATTTTTTGAATAATAAAATAGGTTGAGGCCAGCATCTAATACTGCTTTCCCCTATCTTTTTCTCACAACCAGTTTGATTAAGATTCATATTCTTGGGGCTGGAGGCTAAGGTGCTTGCCTGGCATGCACGAGGACACGGGTTTGAACCCCAGCACCATGTATACAATAAAGTGTCAGAGCAATGAAAGTCACATGAAAAACTAAATAAAATTGATTCTTTCTCTCTCACTGTCCCTCTCTCTTTAAGAAAAAAAAAGATTCATATTCTTCAACAAGTATTTCTTGAGCCTCTACTATATCTGGCATCGCATGATGCCTGGTGCTTCCACTTAATCCAATAATCAGAACGCAATTAAGGGTTCAGTCCCCACTTTGCCCATGCGGAGAGCTGCTGAGGTTGACGGAAGATGAGTCAAGCCTTTACAATGCTGAGGGCACAGGCAGTTTGGAAAAGCACACGGTTTACAGGTCTACAGCTGTCTGGACATCTTAGCAAAGAGCATGACTTCCTTATCGGTACACCAGGTACAATCAAACCTACTTCTCAGGGAGAACACTGGCAAAGAACAGTCCTCGCTCATGCAAGGGCTTCCACAAGCATTAGCTTAATTTCATGCTACACATTTCATACCCAGGAAACACTAGCACTGTCCTACCAAGGTATTCCTTGTCTTCTTTAATTACCAGTTTTACTATCTTTATAAATCCTAAAATCATGACCTTTAAAAATGTTAGTTCCTATGTCCGAATTCATCTTTGATATGTAAACAATACATATTCATTCAAGAGACATGAACCAAAATGGACAGGAAATATTAACGACAGCTGCTAATATTATCTGGAAGCTAATTTTGTAACCAGGATTGTATAGATGTTGCCATTAATAAACTAACAAGGTAGATATTTTATTAATTCTAATTTCCCGAGGAGGAACTAGGGGGACAAGTAACTTAAACAAGGTTGCCGTCCACTTGGACGAGGCAAACTATTGTCACAGAAAGAAACAACAGAATTCTACTAAAGAACTCAATATAAAAATCTGTTCCTCACCTCACAATGCTGGCTCCTTTTCAAAGGCTGTCTCACTAGGTACTAAAGTAGAGGGAAACAATCAGAGAAAATGTGTCCTTTGCTAGGAATGCAAAATTATGAGATGGGTTTTTGGACAATGAAGTCCCCAAAGTTACTCCAATTTGAGACTTTTTGCTTCTGAAATATTTTCAACATACAAGGTCTCCCTATACCGTTTAGCAAAAGTAGCGACTCCCTGACCCAGCCTGCAAGGCTCTTCACTCTGACCCCCAGTTTATACTTCTTAGCCCTACACAGTGCTTAGATTACAAAGCCAAGGCCAGTTCTAAGCAAACTCCTAAATGCTCTTGGCTCGGAAAACCTGCACTCAAGGCTGCTTCTAGACCCAGCTTACTTCTCAGAGGTCATCTACCTCTTCATAAAGTTGGATTCAATCTCATATTGTGATTCCCTAAAACTGGCTTAGAGTTCCCCATCCTGAATCCACATTCTCAGCATGGGCTTCCACACCACCTTGTGTTAAAGACCTTCTTTATCAGTTTTATTCCCAGGGCTATCACAAGAAGGCAAGACGAAAAACAACCTGTTTTTGGATTTAAAAGGTCAGAGTTTAAATCCTGTTTTCTACTTAGAAGCTTATGTGGTCTCAGCAAATCTTTTCAGCTCTCTGGTGTTTAATTGAGAAGATAATTCAGGTAGAGCACAGTGCCTGGCACACACTAAGCACTCAATAAATGGGGATCATCCTTATCCCTATTCTACAGAATATAAATGGAGAGTCCAGGAAGTGAAATGGGACACGTCACAGAACTGGTGAACGGTAAGGGTCGGGGCTGGAAACCAGTGCTTTTTCCTTCTGTTTGCAATTCTCTATTGAGCATCATGCCTGGCACGGAGGAGACAGATGTCAAACAAAGAGACATGAATTCTGTTCCCTTGCTGTTTACATTCTAGTAGGCAAGGCAGCCATCAACCCTTTAAAAAAATTGAAAAGGTGCTTCGACAGAGACAGGCAGGGTGCCTGAATACACATGGGTTTTAAAGAAAGTAATAAGATCATTGGATTTTGTCTGGAAGGTCAAGGAAAGCTTTTGTGAAGAGATGGCATTTAAAATGGGACCAGGAAGCAGCGGAGGTGCGACAAGCACTCCAGACAAAAGAAATCTCAAGAGAAAAGACCCAGGAAGGCTGGAAAGCCCAGTGCATCTGATGAGGCTGATGATGCAGGCAGGCCCAACAGCACACGTGCATGCTGACGCTGCAGGCATCCTCCATCCTCAGAGCAGCGGGAAGGTCCCCAAAGCCTGGCTGCCCTTGCTCATCTAGCAGAGAGGCTCACTCTGCCCTGACTCCCTGGATCAGGGCCAGGAGGAATCTTTTTATCATCTACACACCTAGGACATGGCAACTGTGGACTTGACACATATCTGGGAGCCATGTGGAAGAATCTTCGGGACAGACAGATTAAACCACTTCCCCCTTGTTAAAATTCCACAGATGAGGGGCTGGAGCGGTGGCTCAGTGGCTTGGCTGGCATGCAAGAGTACACGGGTTCAAACCCCAGCACCACGCATACAACTAAGTGTCAAGGCAACGAAAGCAATGTGAAAATCTCAATAAAAAATTGATTCTCTCACCGTCCTTCTTAAAAAAAAAAAAAATTCCACAGCTCATGCTTTTATTAAAGTACCTATTATCACTGATCATTAAGAGTCGTGTGAGGGCCTCTTCATTATTCGGTTATAAATTTCTGGAGAACAGACTAAATACCTTATTTATCTTTCCATCTCTCAGAGCCTAGCGCTATTAAAATTATGGATTAAAAAAGACCTTCTTATGATAAACTAAAATCTCTTACATTTCAAACTGGCCGAGTAAAAATCGTTTTTGTAAGTTCATTCCACTTTCCATAGATCTGAAGGAATAATATACAAAGATTTTTACAAAACTGTTCCACTTTCCTTTTGCACTTTAACCTCAACAATGCAACACATTTCATCAATGTGTCGTGAAAAATCCAATTTTTATATTTTAGGATAAATCACTTATACATCAATATGCATTCTTTTTAGGGGGTGAAATGGTTTAATTTTAACCAAGAACATAATGCCCCAGCAGTTCTTTCTTGGAACTGTTCAGATTCTCTCTTTGAATATTTAATCATAAGTTGACTATTTGGATAATTTGCATTAAAAGATGGACTCCAGACTCATCAAGAGTGCTTAAAGGTGTATTATGGGATTTGGGGAGAAGAGGGTGATGACTGATGAAAGGGGGATTATGCATATGTTCCTGGGGTGTGAGTGATTTTGTTTGATTCCCTTTCTAGCCCCAGACTGATTTTCCTCTATTCTGGGCCCTGCTCTGCTCCTGGAGGCTGACCTCCGTAGAGAGCCTTTCTGGGTCACTTGTGGGCAGGTTTTTCCTGGTGAATGTGGCACTGGGAAGCAGTGAGTAAGATCAGAGGAGGAGGAAGAACGTTGGTGAGTGAGCGCTGCCTTCCTTGTTTCCTCCGAGCTCTGCGCTGCATTTTATGGCACAGGCTGAATTCCAGTCCTACAGCCCCCTCTCTGGCTCCAGCTCTTCTCACTGAACCCCAGTAACACTCTTTCTATGCCTGTTCCTTCAGACCTAGCAATGATAATGGCTTCCCACTGCAGTTAGTTTCTGAGTGACAAGCTCTGTTGCCCATACCTCTGCCCATCCTTGACGATTACACCTTATGAAAGTCTCCTGAGCCATCTGGGTTAGACTGCTTCCTGGCAAACTTAAAAATTTCAGTTGTAAAATCAGGAATCTCCCTCCTTTCATGTGAGCAGCCACTACAACGGTTATTCATCCTCCAAAACAATTCCTTTGCTCCAAGCCTCCAAGCGAGCTCTTAAATTTCTCAGGCAGAAATGACGCCTTTTAAACTGGCCAGCAGAGAACACTGCCGGCGCTCCTGAAAGCTGGCAGATTGGAGGGACTGCCACAGGTCTCTAGGCAGGAGTCTGTTACATGTCAAGAACAAAATGCTTACAAAGAGATGCCACTTCCTCCTATTCCTCCTGGGTTTCCTCTTGCTAAGGGCAAGGAATCAAAGCAAGCATTGTATTTTCACGCCAGATACCAAAAAGTTGTATCACTGCCTGGTGAAGTTGCCCTGTGTGCCACTCCACTTTCTAGTTTCTCAGCCCTGAGGATCTGCTTACCACCAGTGAAGGAAGACTGAAAGAGAGCCAACCGTCTTGTATTACTAGCCACCTGCCCACCATCCTTCCTTCTTTCTCCCTCCCTCTGATCCCAGGACAGATTTTCCTTCCACACTAAGCAAAAGATAAGCGGGATAAGAGAGCTCCGCGGTGCTGGGCCTTGCCTGTCTCTTTAACAGTTCTGCCCAGATGAGCACTCCTCTTTCCACAGGAGAGGACAGGCATATTCTTACACCATAATCTGCTCCAGCTCCTTCTCTGCAGTTTCCTTTTAGCAAGGGATTGGATTTGAGGTTAGATGTTAATTGACATCGCCTGGGAGTCTCCAAACACTCTCTCTTGCTGTCACTTGGAACAAGTAACCTGCAGGCTATTATGTTTCTGAATACTGGGACGTTCTTTTGAACAAGAACTGATTTTAGGAATTCTTCCAGGGGGTTGAAGCTAACTGATGAGGCTTATGTCAACAAGCCACTCCAACAAGGACGCCACATGTTTCCTTTGGCAACCAGCAGACATTCAGAGCTGACAGAGTCGCTAGGATAAAGACGCAGATTGAGGCAGACCGAAGGCTGTAGACAGGGTGCCCCACTTCGTGTCAGCCAAGGCTGGCCCGAGGGTCAGGCAGCTCTCTTCCCATCCTGGTGGGGAAGCCCGTTCATGGACCTGAAGGCTGGACGTGACGGGGAGTCCAAGAGGCAATGGGATTAACAAAATTTGGTTTCGCTGTATGGCATTTCTATCCCTCCTCCTTCTTACTTCTAAGCGCTCCATTTCAAAGGATACTGGGGAACTGTGAGCAGCTGGGCAGGTATATGTCAAATGTTAACGGTGGTATCTTCTTTGGTTAGAAGTATAACTTTTATTTTCTGTATCTCTGAAATTTTTGGTATTTTCTATGAATGCATATGATTTTTTGTAATCAGGGAAAAATCATCAAGCAAAAACCTCTGTAAGCGTTCAGGGATTTCAGTTTTCCACAAGAACCAAATTTATACAGCTCCTCTCCTGAAAACTCAAAATCAGAACTGCCATTTTTTTATCATTTGTGAATATCAAGATATTTCCAAGAGCATCAACATTTCACGGCCACTGTTTTTTAGTAAAGAGACCATTCCGGGATTGGGGATGTAATGCACTGGTAAAGTGCTTGCCTGACATGTGTCAGTCCTTGGGTCCAATCCCTATCATCACAAAATAAACGAATGAAATAAGTTCATCAACCAGAAGTCTTTAAAAAGAAAGAAACCATTCAAAATGTGAAAATCAAGAAAGCCACATCCGATGTAGCATGCTTGCTGGTGTACATCATGACACTGAGATAATCTGTAATCTTCAAGGTCAAAGGTCACTATTTTCATAGTCATAAGTACTCCTAAAACAAAAGAGCAATGCAAATGTTTCTCGTAAGCACACCGGAGGACCATATCTTAGGCAGTTACATGGCTAAAAGACCACAGATGAAAGGTTGGTGTTCCACTACAAACGCAAGCCAATAAAAACTTCCCAACCTACAACTGGTATCTACTTGACACCAGGACTATGGAAAAGAAAGCTGCTGGCTGTTAGCTGTTAGCCAAAGGAGCAGGAGCACTAGGAGACTCCCCTCCCCCAGACCACGACTGCTGTTTACAATGACAACTCACTTTTCATTTTAGCGCCATTTATCGTACTGGAATATCTTTTCTAGGATCTCGCCTTTCTCATAATCTATAATAGCTGAACATGTGTTATTTTCACTGTCTTATAGTGTTGAAATATATTAGCAGGGAATCTTGGAAGCCATAAACATCTTTACTAGCTTTAGGAAGCTAGTAAATTTAAACAAGTGATTCCTTTCAAGTGTCCTCATGTAATGGCAAATGGCCTTTTTTCTAACTTCGATCTGCAAATGATTTATAGTTATAACTACCAGAACAATAATAATCAACAGGGTGGGGAGTAGAGGGCACAGAGAATGGAGTCTTAAATATCTCCTCTTAGAGGAGTTAAGGTATGAGCTTGAATGCTGAAATGCCTCCATGCTCAGTATGCTAAAACCTAAAAACACCATGGAATAAAGTATTTAAAAACCAAAAAGGATGTATTTTTCACTGTGGGACTTACTAGCATTCTTGTTAAGACTGAGTTCAAGGATTGTAAAGGTTCTAAACATTTGCAAAAACCCATGAGACCAACTGAAAACACAAGAAAAAAAGACATTTGACTAGGGCTGAACTGAGCAGGGCTAGAGGCTACAGAAATAAGTGCCTGATACAAATTAGAAAAAGATTATTTAAAAAGTAGTGTTATGTGTTGGAATGAGGTGCTAAAGTCTTGAAACGTCTCTGTTTATAAAAAGACCTGGTTAAACAAGCACCACCATACAAATTACCATCACAGACAAGTTTATGGTTCAGATTACAATGAAATTTTAAAAGTAATGGGGGAAAGGGGCCTAACACAACCCTACTGTTAACAGAACACTGTCTGGCGACCTTAACTAAACAAAAGTGTTGAGTGTTCCTCTCAAAGCCTCTTGTAGTAGAAGACCTGAATAGCAGAAAACAGTGAGGATTATTTAAAAGCAGATTCCAGGGGCCCAGAGGACAAGTGACTACACCTTAAGGTGGTAATTAGGTGAGTAAGTAAAAACAGGGCAGACTGAAGGGCTCCAAGAGGTACTTCAAAACCAGCTAATCATCCTGGCAAGCACTGAGGTAAACCAGCTCCTTGACTGGCTATCTGTGGGGACAAAAAGCAGCAGGGCCTCCCAGGCAAGAATAAATAAAAGCACCAGGCAAGAATAAATAAAAGCAGCCGTCCATTACCAAGGTGACTACGAGATTCCATCTGATGCAACGCCAAGAATGTTCATGTTCCCCCCAAATTCGTTTGCTGAAATCCTAACCCCCAGCTGCTGGTATTAGGAGAGGGAACCTTTTGGGAGGTCATTAGTCTATGAGGACTGACCCCTCATGAATGTGATCCATGCTCTTACAAAAGAGGCCCAAGGGATCATGTCTGTTCTTGCAACAAAGGGTGAAGTCAGAAGGTGCCACATATGAAATAGGAAACCTGCCCTCTCCAGACACAGAAGAACCTGCTAAACCCTTGCCTTAAACTTCCCAGCCTCCAAAATCGTAGTTAACAAACTACCCAGTTTATGGTACAGGGCAGCCTGAATGGATTTAGACAACTGGGAACATTTGCTTATCCATCTCCAGTTTGGCCCAGAACCTTGAGAAGCCAGAAAACAAGCTTTTGCAGTTGGTAAACCACAGCTCTAGAACCACCCTCAATAAGGCATAGGAAGTCAGGACAGTTGAGTTCTGCCACCAAAAGTCCTATGCTACAGATGAAATCACTTACCCTTTCCAAATCAGCTGAAAAACAGAGAAAACATCTGTTCTTTCCTGACTTCACAGAATTGAGAGTGTAAAACAAAACAAAACATACATGGAAACGCTCTGGATAAAACCACACTGCATTTTACTATTGGAAACGTGGCTTAACTTTTATAAAAGCTATTATAAATGTAGGTTTCCCCTTCAGCCAATGAGCTATAAAGTCTAGATAGTTAACGTTTGTTTTAAAGTATTGGTAAGGTCACAATGAAAAAAGCTAGACACCAGAAGAGGACAATGCAGGACCAATAACTATATTTAACTCACTAAACCCTGACTGGATTGCTGTGCCATGGCTAGAAACATTAGCTATGACCCTGTTAACTGTAAGTGGTTAAATCAGATTTCAAAGACTTAAAAAAAAAAAAAAAAGTCAGACAAAGGCTGGGGAAGTAGCTCAGTGGTATAGTGTTCATTTAGTATGCACGCACCACATCCTTCCAGGAAACTAGTCAAATTTCCAAAAACCTCTAGCTAAATAGCTTTTATTTTGATTCTGGAAAAATTCATTTTCTTAAAAAGTTTAAAATTTAATTTGATGGCTAATTGAACTGTGAATTTTATGGTCAAACCAAAGGGGATAAGATGGGACTGAATGTAACACTTTCATAAAATTTTAGGATACTGGACTGTTCTTTTGAGATTTTAAAAGAAATACTTCCTCCTGCCTGCTGGGTGCAGTGGCGCATGTCTACAATCCCAGGCACTTGGAAGGCTGAGGCAACGGGATCACAACTTCAAGGCCAGCCTCAAAAACTTAGTGAGACCCTGTCTCAAAATAAAAAGAGTTTGGCTAACACTATACAAGCAAGCAGGCCATAGATTGTTCTCCAAAACAGGAGTAATTCCCCTTATGCCCAGACAGTCCTATGCAGCTCACATCAAAAGATGGAAGCCCTTGAACTGGGCTGACCTTGTGACTTCCTTTGGATATGGCAAAGTGACATTGTGTAACTTTTAATTCTAGTCCTCAAGAAGCCTTGCGGCCCTCATCCTTTTCATACCTCTGAGTGTGGAAGTTTGGCCTAACTCTGGAAGATGAGACATGTGAAGCTCAGAGGTGACCCAATTCGAGGCCTCCAGACCAACCAGCTCCAGCTCAAGCCTTCAGACAGCAGAAGACGCACGACTGACCACAGGTCAGGCAATGCCAGTGGAAGAACTGCCCTGCTGTAACTGGTAAGCAACTGGAAATGGCTGTTTCAAGCCACAAAGTCTGGAGTGGCTTGTTACTCAGTAAAACATAATTGACAGAAATGCTTTATGAATTGTCATATTTCCATTTTTATATTCCATGCATTTTCTAAAATTTCCTATAACAAATTCTTCAGTCCCAGCGTCCCATACAGTGACTATATCACAGCCAGATAAAGTTAATGATTCTTCATGCCTATCTCAAAATTTCTGATTCCATATGAACTGTGTCTCAGAAAGAACCTAGGCTATAGAGGGATGGATCATGATCCAAAACTTAAGTGAAACCAAAGTGAAAATCTGCCAAAATTATCACAGTTAAACCACAAAGAGGCAGGTGTAATCACAGATGAGTTGAAATTGAAGGTAACTAGCTAAGAGAAGGGAAAAAAAAGTAACAAAATTGCTGTAATTCATTTAGAAACTAAAAGTCAAAACAGAGTCTCTCCTTTAGCAGTTGTTGTTCCTGGCATTTTCTTCCATATACTTTTTTCAAAGATGAATAAAACCCTCTTGTAAAAGTCCACCACACTGTCAAAAAGAAATACTTGCCTTAGGTCACCAATCATTCAACAAGTATTTAAGCAACACCAATTCTATGCTAGTGAGTTGTTGGGCCCCCGAACCTTCTAGAAGGTGGGGAGGTGTAGTACAGACACCATGGGGAAAGGAGAATGACTGCGTGACACTAGAATATGTGTCTGTCTTGGTCAAGGTACCTGATCTGGTTAGAGAGTTCGGGTTTGGTGAATATGGCAAAAAAAGAGACTGCCTTATGAACATCTATATCTGGAGGGGAAATATCAGCAGTTAATGACATTACCACTAACCGATATTATCGCTCTCATTACACTGTTATGTTTTTAAGAGTGAAGGAGAGAGTGAGAGAGGAAAAACTTTTACTACTTTTTCCTTTGGTTTTTGCTTCTCCAACACTTAAGTTGTGTATGTGGTGCTGGTTCGAACCCAGGTCCTTGTGCCTGCCAGACAAGCGCTGTAACTGCTGAGCAATGGCTCCAGACCCACCACTACTGTGTTATTACGCTCTTGCCTCCTCCACTCCTTCTCCCTCATTTGCTTCCAAGCATCTGGCACTCCACTAAGCACTTGTCTCATTAAATCTTCACAAGTTAGTAAAGTATTGTCCCCATTTTACAAAGGAGGAAAATGAGGCCCTAGCTGGATCAGAGTAACACAGACAATATGTGGTAGACCCCCGTAACATTCCCATACAGAATTCTTTAAAAATTTTTTTTTTCAGGGCTGAGGACTGAACTCAGGGCCTTGAGTATGCTAAGCAAGCACTCTGCCACTGAGCTAAATCCCCAACCCCCAGAATTCTCTAATTTAAAAAAATGTTATTTTTAATTTTATAGGAAGTTCAACAGGTGAAAAAACATTATAAAAATGAGCCAAAATATACTATATCTTTATCAATGTAGATATCTGTGTATGTTTTCATTCAGTTTCTTCTGAAAACTTACTTAATCCTGTATGGATTTTTCTTTCCTATTGGAAGAATCTGGAAAATATTCTTGTTTATTAGCAATATAGAAAATATTTTAAAGTTAGATGAGGAAGTATATTTCATTTCTCATTGAATGCAACAAAAACCGTCAAAGAAATTAGTCATCCCAGGAGAAGAGGGCTCATTTAGCAACAAATAGAAGATGTTTTCAATTATCCCAATTTTTAAGAGCTTTATCATTTTTTCCTCAGATTATAAAATAAGCACGTGCTAGTTGGAAAAAAAACTGAAGAAAACATAAGGAAAAAATTACACACAATCTTATTAGGGATGTTCCTATTATTTGGTGTGTGTTCTTTCGGATCATTTCTTCTAAATATCTATTTATACAGCTTTTGTCTATATCAGGTGTGGTAGTGCATGCCTATAATCCCAGCAGCTCGGAAGGCTGAGGACAGAGGATTGTTAAGTTCAAAGCCAGGCTCAGCAACTTAGAAAGACCATAAGCAACTTAGTGAAACCCTCAAAAATAAAAAAAATGCTCTCTATAATATTCTCATGCTATCTTCTTTTTTCTTTCTTTATATGGTACTGGGGATTAAACTCAGGGACATCCCACCACAAGCTACATCCCTAGCCCTTTTTATGTTTTATTTTGAAGCAGGGCTGGCCCTGAACCTGCAAGTCTCCTGCCTCAGCCTCCCAAGTCAATGGGATTATTGGGGTGCACCAACGCACCCTGCTATTCTTTTTCGCTAAACATCATCCCATGTCAATAAATACTGACTTGCACCATCACTGCAGTGTTTCACTTGAAGATGGGCCACTGCTAACCTAGTTAATCTTCATTCATAGGTAGGTAGATTACTTCTGTATTGTAAAAAACGAGGAAGTGAGTAGTCTGACATTCACATCTATGCCCATTTGATTGTTTAATTTCCTGAGGTTGAGCTTTTTTTAATGAGTTAGAATTTCTATTGCCCAAAATTGTCATCAAAAAAATTAAGTACCAAACTTAGCTTTGTAAAAAGAAAACCCTTAATGCTCAGTGTTATAACATATTTTGCATCTCTAGTATCTAGATAAAATACCAAAAAAATTCAAATTGCATTTTATCACTAAAAATCTAAAATATTGATTCATGTCGCTGACATTGCATTAGGTTAACACTTTTGAGAAGGAAAAAAAATCCTAAGGTGTGCAATAACTTCTAGTAGTTTTATTTTCAGCATGATGATGTTCTGAAAAGCTGAAACTCCAAGAACATAATACTTGCTGCACGATACATAAATCAGTAGTGAACATTGAAAGGGAGGAAAACAGCCAAATAAATATATAAGCCAATCAGAGCAGTTACTAGTTCTCCAAATCTGCACCCCACACATGGCCTGGAGAGAAGGTCAAGAAAGAGTAGACAGGCCAGACTATGAGCAGTGGCCCTCAGAGCTTCGGTGCTGGCCAGATGAAGCCACACACGGACATATATATCCACATGCTCTGTACACACCAATCCTGCAGCTCATCTCCAGGGGTTAGCTTTATTTAACCAAACATATTCTGCAGAAAGAGGATGGGGCAGGCGAGGAGACAGATTTCCTTAAGGTGAAAGTGTAGGTAGCTGCCTGCGAGGTCAGTATTGATGACTTCCCCTTCGGGGCATAACAGGTACCTCAGGCACAAGACAGCTCGGAAGGCACCGAATTCCTTCAAAACCACCACGAAAGAGTGTTCCATCTCCAAGCTCTGTGGAAAACTGGGCAAGGTGGGCACATTTGTAGCAATAAATCTAATTAACTGGTGACACACTGCAATGCACATTAAGAAGGGAAGGCCACTCACTATGACTAATAACAAGGCCCTGAGTGGTTTCATCCTACTGCAGACAGAAGCATTAGATCAAGCTGCCATATCAAAACCACAGACTATGTGAGGTGACAAACAGCAGTACATGTGCGTGTACCTGGGGGATCAGGGAGGGGAATGCTGCTTGGTGATGCCATAAATCTGTGGCTCTAATATTCCTCTAGGCAAGGAATGAGCTAATGATGGCCATGGACCAAATCTAGTTGCTCTCTGCACAGGGTACAAAATAAGAGTGGTTTTTGGTTTTTATATTTTTATTTATGTTATTTTATTAGAGGGAGGGAGAGAATCAACTTTATTTACGTCTTCATCTGGGTTTTATTTTTCAGACATTTAGTTGAGTATGTGGTGCTGGGGTTTGAACTCCAGGTCCTCAAACATGCCAGGCATGTGCTGTAACCACTGAGCCACTGTTTCTAGATTTTTAAATGATTTAAAAGAATAAAAGAAAATGTTTTGTGGCATGTAAAAACTACAGGAAACTCAGATGTCAGTGTCCACACATAAAGCTTTACTGGAACACACGTGCAGCCCCCTATGGCTGGAATAGTTGGAAATATTTATTTTCTGGTCCTTTACAGAAAATTTGCTGACCTCTGTTCTAGGCTATAAAATCACATAGCTTTTGAATGGAACCCAGCTCCATAGTCAGTCTCACTGAGGATATAACCTCTTTGCTAAAGACAACAGGTAAGTTTGATAGGTCCTACAGGCTGGGGTACCTGCCTACAGTAATCAGGTGTAAAGGGATTTTATGAAAGTAAGGTGGTTCCAGAACGTCTGTGTGAGAATGAGCCTGATCTAAAGATGAGAAGGAAGCTATCTTCAAAATGGCTACTGCCTTTAGAGCGCTTTCTAGGGTCCCAGGACCGAGTGAAGTTTTGCTTATTTATTATTCCATTTGGTCTTCTTCTTCAGACTCACAGAAGCCTCCAGGCTGGAGGTGAACAAAACCGGTGAACGTGGGAACCCAGATTTAAGTCTAAAGTCTGTGTTCCTAACCATTACCCACAGGCATCTGGCGTAAGTGCTCAACATGAGCATTGAGAGGCAAGGGGCAAGACCATGAGCATTCTAATATTCTATTCATACGTCTCACACAAAACATAGTGCCCTCTCTTCCTTTAATATTTAAAAGAAAATATGATTCCGTTCTGCCAGATGGCTTCTTTTCCTATGGAAAAAAATACACACAGATATCCAATTGGGGAGGTGTCTTAAAGATGCCAGAATGAGCTGGATGCAGAGGTGCACACCTGTAATCATAGCTACTCAGGAGGCTGAAGCAGGAGGATCTCAAGTTCAAGGCCAACAAGGACCACTTCCTGAGAGCCTGTCTCAAAGCAGAATTTCAAAAAGGGCTGGGGATGTGGCTCATTGGCAGAGCACTTGCCTAGCGTGTGCAAGGACTTGAGTTTGATCCCTGGCACCATGACAAATAAATAAATGAATAAGTAAATAAAAATTAGTCAAGGTTATAGGTGTACCTTCCATCCACTTAGGCCCTAAAAGGATCGCCAAAAAGGAAATTACGAAGCATTTTTAGGGGTAACATGTAAAGGTTTTTGTATTAGTAGGGATCAAACCCACAGCCTCACACAGGAGAGACAAATTCTGTACCACTGAGCTACATCCCCACCCCTGAACTTCAATTTCTGAATTTAAATTACAAGTACAGAGGAAAAGCTAAAAGGAATCTTACCCACAGAGAGAGCTCTGGTGTTAGTGGGTGTTTCCTCCGGGGCAGCACTCATGACTTCTGCTTTGCCAGAAGTACCACCAGCCCTAAATGTCCACAATATGAAAACCACTTGATCTTAACTCACAATGAAAAAGCTGGTTTTCAAAAAGCTTTACATGTTAATACCTATGCTTTCTGGAAAAGATGTACATCAGCATATACTACAATTATACACATTTGCACAGATGTTTACGGCTACCCAAATCTGGTTTCTAAGTCCTTCCTGTAGGCCAGAAATGGGGCTGATAATTTTACACAGGAAACTTCTAGCCGGCTTCTGAACACTTCTCCATAGGTGTTGTCCACAGGAGTAACTAAAAGGTCAGGCAGGTTAAGTGGCAACAGTGAATGAGAACCCAGACTTGAACCTGGGTCTGTTCTGACTCAGAAGCTGTTTTTCCCATCACGCTCTGCTGTCCTTTCAAGGCACAAACACATTTCAAATTTGCTCGACAGAAATGAGAGAGAGAGAAGCTGAGTGAACCATTTACTCTAAGGGATACTGTGTCAGGCTCAGGTCTCTGCTTAATCAATTTATCTGGTCTGAATTTTTAGACATAATTAAAAAACAGCCACAATGCACCCAGGCCTAGCATATCAGGCCAGCCTGCCCTTTGGGCGTGTGGATGGCTTGTCTAATGACAGGCAACTATTTGCTGCGGGAACCAAATGGAAGTGCTTTTGCACCACATTGCCAGGTCGAAGACATCTTTAAAAGTTCTGAGTGCAGAACTCTACTTTTTAAAACTTTCCCCCCAGACGTGATTTCATTTAATAAAAAGATGAGTCTATGCTTTTGGTAAAATACTTGACCTCTTTTATAAAATAACTATACACTCTCTTCCCAGATAAATTTTGGGTCACAGTTATAGAGGTCCTATTCAGGAACCCCTTGAAAAACCATTCTTGGACTCCTGGAGGGCCACAGAGTCCAGCATAAACTTTTCTCTAAAAGCACATTTTGGAAAGGATTACACCATTTCACAGACCTCAGATAAAGACCAAACATTGAACTCTTTCATATTTTCAAAAGGCAAATTTTTTTTCTGGAAGTTTTTTGTTTGTTTGTTTTGCAGTGCTGGTGAACCCAGGGGCTTGCACAGGCTGAGCAAGCCCTTTACCACTGAGCTACACCGTAGTCCTCAGAAGACAAATATCAAATTCACTAACTTCATTAATCAGGAATCTAGTACTCTGAGTAAATCAATAAATGTAAGGTCAGACGGGTTCAAAGTGCAAGTCAGCTTTGTTACAGCTTAAATTTTTACTTCCAATTATGTTCCTATCTAAAGTTCTCCCTAAAATGGAAAAAAGTGTCAATATGGCACAGAGCTTGAGTCCATCCTATGTTAACATTTATAAACCTGTTGATATATGAAAAAAGACCACTTCTAAAATTTACTAGGATACTCTCTTGTTATATATTATATGAAGAAAAATAAAATGAATGAATGAATGAATTTATTTATTTTTGGTATCAGGAATGGAACCCAGGGGTGCTTTACCACTGAGCCACATCCCCAGACCTTTTAATTAAAATTTTTTTTTGAGAAAGGGTCTAAGTTGCTTAAAGCCTCTCTAAATTACTGAGGCTTTTTTTTTTAAGAGAGAAAGGAACAGTGAGAGAAGGAGAAAGAGAGTATCGATTTTATTTAGTTTCTCAAGTGGCTTTTGTTGTTCTGACACTTTGTTGCGGATGTGGTGCTGGGGTTCGAACCCATGTCCTCGCACATGTCTGGCAAGTGCCCTAAAGGCTGAGCCACGGCTCCAACCCCTGAGGCTAGCTTTGAACTTGAGTTCTTCCTGTCTCAGCCTCCTGAGTTGCTGGGAGTAAAATGTATCCTTAAATGTTCAACACATGGATTTGTGCATATGCAACTGCAAGGTAAATTAAGTGGCTGACAATGCAGATTTTAAAGAGTCCCCAAAGGCTCAAATTATTTGTTTCCTACCATGTGAGTCAAGAAGTTTCAGAAGGGCTAGAGTGGTGGCTCAGCGGTTGTGTCACTTGCCTAGCATGCGTGAAGACATGGGTTCGAACCCCAGCACCACATATACAACAAAGTGTTGGAGCAACGAAAGCCACATGAAAAACTAAATAACATTCTTTCTCCTCACTGTCCCTCTCCCAAAAAAAAAAAGTTGCAGATAAAGTCTTATTACTTTACAAAATTTCTAGCATGCATTAACAAAATTATGAATTACCAAAAGAACTTACAAAGTGTTTGGCTCCATCTATGAAAACCTGACAGTGCGTTTCTTGGAAATTTAACAGTTACAAGGGTCAGTGATACTTTCCTATAAAAACGTTAAAGATTATTTGAAATCACCAGACACTGTTTCAAATATCAGTAAGATAAGATCAAGTAACAAGCAACTTTAAAAAATATCTTTTCGCTACTTGACAATTATTGTTCAAAATGCCCTGAGAGAACCAAATGATACTTGAAATCAAGTTACAATTGATTTAAAGAAATTCTTTAGGTTAGTGCTGTCTCTTCAAAAACCAAGGAAATTAACAGGATTTAAAGCCCATGGACCGCCAGCCCTTAGGCCAATAAATACATGTACACATGTATTATAGACATTTGGTGGGGGGCTAACATGGATTGAATCCAGAGAGGTTAAACCACGGAGCCACATCCCCAACCCTTTTTATTTTTGATTTTGAGTCAGGGTCTCCCTAAATTGCTTAGAGTCTCACTAAATCGCTGGCCTCGAACTTGCAATCTTCCTCAGTCAGCCCCCTGAGCAGCTGGAACTGGAGGCTCTATCACTGAGTCACATCCCCAGTCCTTTTTATTTTTGAGACAGGGTCTCCCTAAATCGCCGAGGCAGGCCTGAAACTTGTGATCCTCCTGCCTCAGCCTCCGGAGTAGCTGGGATTACAGACATGAGCACTAATTCTTTTTCTTTTACTTTTTTTTTTTTTTAAGAGAGGGAGACCAAAAAAAAAAAAAAAAAAAAAAGGAGAGAGAGAGAGGGAGAGAGAGAAAGAGAAAATCGATTTTATTTAGTTTTTCACATGGCTTTCTTTGCTGAGACTCGGTTGTGTATGTGGTGCTGGGGTCTGAACCCGTGTACTTGCTCATGCCAGACAAGCACCGTAACCGCCAAGCCACCGCTCCAACCCCAGCACTAATTCTTAAGAGTACTGTTATATTACTGAAGTTACTAGGCTCGCTTAAGAGGAATAAAATTGTACAAATACCGATTTCTACCTGGAAGTTAAACACACTTCATTATCATACATTTGCATTTACAACTTTCCCTGTTTGCAAGAACTGGGGGAAACCCGGGAGAATGGACCCAACCTTAGCACGAAAACAGAACCAACCAAATTCGTCTCCTGCAACTGCTTTGTCGGGGATATGAAAATGCGGGGCGGAGGGGGTGTCATGAAAATGGGACAAGAACCAGACGGCTCAATCTCACAGCAAACTTGGGCTCAAAACCCAGCCAGGTGCTAACTGCACGAATCTCCTCGGAGGTCAACCCAGCTGTCCCGGTGTCGGTTTCCTCCACCACCGAAAAGGTGCCGTTTCCGAGAAGCTCGTCGAAGTTGAATCAAAGTGACTTTGGGGAAGAGATGCCCGACGTGCAGAGCGCTCCGGAAATGTGTAAGTGCACACACGGGGCAACGTTTCTCACTGAGCGCCACCACCTCCCCCTCCGCGCTCCACTTCCCCTTACGATGGGGACCGTCACGCAGCCGGTTTTGGAAAACCGAAGGCAAAATAAAATGAAAGCACCGCATCGCGGCGGCGGGACCCTGGCTGTGGGGCCGGCCCGGGGGCGCCACGCTCGGGGCCGCTCCGCGAACTCCTCCAGGAGGTCGCCAAGTTTCTTTCGCCCTCTTCCCTGCACCCGCCAGAGCCCAGGAAGCCAGGCGGCGGCCGAGGCGGCGGAACCGCGCCACCTGGAACCCGGGGCCTTTCTCCGCCGCCCGCGCTCCACACCCGCCCCGGCGCGCGGGCGCCAACTTCGCGAGGACCCCCGCGCCGCGGCCCGCGCCCCGGCTCCCAGCGCCCGTCCGCGCCGCAGCCGCGCGCCCCACCCCGCGCAGCGAGCCCACCCCCGGCAGCGGCGGCAGGGGCCGCGGTCACCTTCCCGGGAAGCCGCGGGGGCCGTGGCGGCGCCCGGGCGAGCTCACCTGGCGGCTGGCGGCGGCCTCCGGGGCGGCCTCTGGGCGTGGGCCGGGCGGGGGCGGCGGGGGGCGGCGGGGCCGGGGCTGCAGCCCGAGCCGCCGCCGCCGGCCGCCTCTTCTCGCCCGCTCACGCGCCGGCCGCGGCCGTCCCCCCGGGAGTGCGGGGAGCGCGGGGCGCGCGGGTCCCGCGGCGGCGGCGGCGCGGCGCGACTCAGGCGTCGGAGCGGGCGGCCGCGGGCGCCGCCGCCTCCTCCTCCATGGCTGTTTACCCGGCTGCATTGTGGGAGTTTGACCTCCGCCGCCGCCAACCGCCGCTGCAGCTTGCGCCGCCGCCGCCGCCGCGCACGCCATGGGAGCCGTGACTGACGGTGAGGCCCGCTCCCGGCCGGCTCGGCCTTCCGTGCGGCCCCCGGCCGGGTGGGCGCTGCTGGGGCCGCCCCGCCGCGTCCCCGAGCCCCTCGGCCTCCTCGGGGCCTCGCCCGAGCGCCCGGCCTTCCCGGCCCGTCTCCTCCCGCGGAGCCCCTCGGACTCCTGGCCCGGCCTTCCCGGGGCCGCGCGGCGGATCGGGGGGCTGCGGCGCACGTGGGGTCCCCAGGGCTGGAAGCCGAGCGTGGGCGCGCGGTTCCGGAGGGGATCCGGGCCGCCTGGCCATGTGGGGAGGGCTTAGGAGAGGCGCGGGTAGGGGACGGTGGAGGCCGGGAAGCGGGGGGGTCCGGAGGGCCTGGGGGCGCTCCAGGCGTGGACGCCAGGGGCTTAGGGGTGTCAGCTTACAGGGGGTGACACCTGGAGGGGTCCTCTGGGCAAATTGGAAGGGACCCCGCAGACAATAGTGTGGCTCCCAAGGAGCCCTGAACTAGGATCGAGTGGAGGGTGGGGAGAGGGCGCTGGAGACATTATTTGAAAGGAACGGATGTGAACGGGGCATCTAGAAGGCAATGGGGAAGAGTACCTGGGAGATCTGCAAGCCATCATAGGATGTGGCTACCAGGGTTACCAGGACAATAACGAGTGCATGTGTTTGTGTCTTGGGGTGAGTGGTTTGTCAGTGGAATGGATTGGGGAGGTCTGGCTTTGTGCACTGTTGTAAGGTGGATAGTCTACAGACTGAGCAGAAATAAGGGGACACTTTACGAAAGGATGATCAGGCGTGGCGGACAACTGGAGGAAGAATCTGGAGGGCCTTCTGTTAGGAAGCAGACTCTTGGGCATCTGGGAAGGGAAGATCAGTTGGTGTTGGTCTATATGTGAAGAGGCTGCTTCTGAACCGTCACAGGCTACTGTGGTCTCAATTAAGGAGCTAAGCAATGAGGAAGAACAGTGATGGGCCCAATTTTGTGGACTGGTAAGAGGTAGCGCCAGTGGAAGGCAATCAAGGGCCCAGGGATTACATGGGAAATTCAACTTTGCTCCGCTCCAGTTTCATTTATTCAGTAGATAGGTAACCTGCCTGGGCAGCTAGTCCTTGCTTGGACTTACAGCCCAGAGCCAATAAGCAAGATATTTCCTCTTCTGAGGTTACAGTCTGGTGAGAGAAACATTAAATAACTCGTTGTAAGGGTCATGCATGTTGCCACATGGGAAGAACAAAGTTGGGAACTTTTGGAATAGATTGTTTATGCACTCTGGTGATTGGAAAACCTCTGAAAAAGTTAGTCTTAGTCCCAGTTTTTTTTCTTGTTTTTTTTTTTTTAAGGGCTGAGGACCTTGCCTGTGCTAGGCAAGCACTCAGCCGCTGAGCGAAATCCCCAACCCCTTAATCCCAGTTTTTGAACGATAAATAGGTGTAGTCAGACTGGGTTTCCAGCTGGGAAACCACTTGTGCAAGGACCCAAAATATTGGGAGAAATAAAATATGGCAAGCGTTGACGACGATTTAGAAAGTTATGAGCCACAGATTTTTAAGGGCAATGGAGAGCCATAATTGTTTTTATGTTGGTGGGGTATAATCAAATTTGCTTTTATTTATTTAATTTTTTTGCTGTGCTGAGGATCACAGCCAGGGTCTTGTGCGTGCTAAGTAAGCACTCTACCACTGAACTACATCCTCAGCTCTAGAATTACTTTGAAATATACACACGTGAAGTACTATGTGAAGAATGAGAGGAAGTGGTGGTGAGGTGCTAAGGAAATTATGTCCCCTTCCTTATACTTACGTAGTACTTACACTGTGTTAAGAAGTGTTCTAATTATTATCCCCACTCTGCAGATGAAACTAGAACCCAGAGATTACATAATTTAAGGTCTCTCAGGTAGTAAGCTAGAATGCCTGGGCTCAAAACAAGAGTTCCTGCTCTTCTCTCTTATTTTATCCTGTTTCTCAGCTGCTGCATGGTGGTCCCAGTGAGAGGTAACAGAGCCTTGGTCCAGGATGGGACTGACCAAGAGGGAATGCAGAGGAGTGGATGGGTTGGGAGGTCTAAGTGGAATGCCAGGACTTCAGTGATTGAGTGCATTGAAGGGTAGGTGCCAAGGATGAGCCCACATTTCTGACTTGACTGTGTGCCCTGCTGGGGCTGCAGGAGTAATATTTTGTCAAATGGGAGAGAGGATGAGTTCTAGTAAATGTACTAACTGCAGTCAGGTCCCCCTCACGTACTTTGAGGCCATGAATTCCCACTCTGCCACTTACATGAGCTGTCTGACCTAGGGCAGGTTCCTTACCTGCTTCGAGCCTCAGTTTTTTCTCTGTCTGATCGTGAAACCCATCTCTTTGAAGATGAAATGCAATAAAAGTTGCATTGAATCCGATACATAGTAATTCAGTAAATATTAAATAGAAGAGTCATTTTTCCAACCTCTCTTCTCCTATGCTATTATGAGGTCTGTCTTTTTACCATCTTTGAATCTACCCAGATTTCCCTTCCCGTTCTTTTCTGCTCTTGGGGAGAAATAAACTGAAATGAGTAATATTTTTGATTAGTCAACAAATAAGTATTGCAGACCTTCTAGTCACAGTGTGATATGCTAGTTACAACAGACAGAGGAGGGAGGGCCCCGGCTCCAGCTTGAGGGAGAGAAGTAATAGCATGCAATCAAATAAGTAAATAAGATAATTTCTGAGAAGAAACATAATTAAGTTCTGAGAATGAATTTGATGGAATGATGACAGAGTAATGGGAGTAGGGCTGTCAACAATTAGGATAAAATAGGATGATCAGGTATGACCTCTTTGGAAACTGACAATTAAAGTGAGCTCTGAAAGGATTAACTGTGAGGCACCCAAGAAAGTACTTCAGGTAGAAGCAAAGGCCTTAGATGAAGCAGACAGTACCTTTTAGGTAAAGATAAGGAAGGCCAGTGGGGTTGGACCCAGGTAGAGCAGGAGTATGATGCAAAAGGAGATGAGTTCAAGCTCGTGATGAACCATGCCAGGCTGTGGAAGGGAGACTGTGGGCGCTAAACAAGAACTGGAGGATACTAAGGAGGAGGATTAGTGATCCTCGGCATCTTTTAGGTAGTTCTCAGTTGCTGTGTAGAGTGGATTTAGGAAGCATAAAATGGAAGCTTGTGAGCGCAGGGTAAAGTATTTGATGTAAAAGATATGGATTGGGGTTAGTGATAGCATTGAAGAGGACAGTGACAAGTGGAGATTTTTTATATTCTGAAAAGCTTTTGGAGGACTGACCCTGTACCTGAGCCTGGAGCTTAGAGGAGAGCCAGTGTTGGCTGGGTATGGTAGTGCATGCCTGTAATCCCAGTCACTCTCGAGGCTCAGGCAGGAGGATCACAAGTTCGAGGTGAACCTCAGCAATTTAGAGAGAGACTGTCACAAAATATAAAACGGATCAGGTGTGGTAGTGTATGCACGTAATCCCAGCAGTTTAGGAGGCTGAGGCAGGAGGAGCCCAAGTTCAAAGCCAGCCTTAGCAACTTAGGCCCTAAGCAACTTAGCAAGACCCAAAATAAAAATAAATTTTTAAAAGGGGCTCAAAGTTAAAAAATAGAAGAGCTGGGGATGTGTCTCAGTGGTTGACTGCCCCTGGGTTCGATCCCTGGTACCAACAAAAAGAAAAGAGGGCCAGTGTCATCTTAGAACCCTTACACACGGGTACCTGGTTCGCTGTTCTCATCCTTACATATGGGTCTGCATATCCAAAAACCCTTTGTTTCTGTATCTAATTTGAAGAACTGTGCTGCTGAGGGAAGGAGAGAGACAACACACCACGTGAGCATATCTGTAGATACTAGACTGTAGGTATATCCAACACTGTCATTTTATAGATACAAAAGTGGAGGTTCTGCAAAGTTAGTGACTTGAAGTCTCATAGCTAGTTAGTGGCAGTCATTCTCCTTCCCTCCCCTGACGTTACCATAGCATTTTGGCCAGCTGAAAAACAGTTTAGATGTTGTCACTGTTAATTTAAACTATGTTAACAGTTTGTATCTTGTAGGTGTTAATTTAAAGGGTGTTAAACAGTGTTAGTACCCTGTTAGAAATCATTTCTAAAGCACTTTTTGCAGTACAAAGAACATTAGGTAGATATGTTGAAATGCCAGAGCAACAGATGGGAGAAGAGAAGGGCAGTGGGGTGAGATGGGGCTCTACATTCCATTTAATAGAGCTTGCTGCCTTTGACAGTAGCTTTAAAAAAAAAAAAATTTAGAAAAGTGCTTGTTAAAATTTGAAATAATGATTTTAATTATGCCTATAAACAATATGAAAATTGCACGATAGCTGTGTAACAATGTAATTGTGTATATTTTCTTATGAATGCAGAGGTGACACCAATCATCAATAAAAGGAAAATAATAGCACACATTTTACGGGCTTGTTTCAAGGATGAAGTGTGATAATACTCACAAAGCAGTCTGAAGCTGAGTGACCATTTAATTTGTTATCTAAGCCAGGACACTTTTCAGAGAGAAAGGAAACAAACGGGGTGTACGTTCACCAAGCAGTGCACAAACGTTGTCCGAGCGTTCGCTGCCGCAGTTACTTCCATTTCAGTCCCTGTTCCAATGCTAGTTAGACATTTGTGGGATAAAAACAGGACTCCCGTTGTTTTTCCACTAGTGCCAGTAGATCCATCCTACTTATTCCATCATCCACCGCTCCAGCAAAAGGATAGCTAATGCAGTTCAACTATTTAATTTCTTTTGCCAAAAGAAGTAGGTTTTCAAAGCAAGATTGGCGCTTTATCCTTGAGATGCATCGTATTCTAAGCATTTAGAAACAGACAAACAAAAGATCCCAATACTGTTTTGTTTTGTTTTAAAGAGAGGGACAGTGAGAGAGAGAGAAGCAATTTTTATTTAGTTTTTCATGGGACTTTCATTCCTCTGACACTTTGTTGTGTACGACTTGCTGGGGTTTGAACTCGAGTTCAAGTGCCGTAAATGAACAATTCTGGTTTGAGAAATTTGGTATCAGCACTTGGTTAAGGTTGGTCCTAAGAATGTCAGGCGAGACCAATCTTTACATGGAAGAATCAAACCATCTTATTTTTCTTTCCACCCACCATTTATGTGTCTTTTTAATATTGTTGACCTTAAAAATTACTTTAATGATTTTAAACTTCTCTAAAGGAGGGGCCAGGAGTTATTTTGCCATAAGGAATCCAACAAATGGGCTACGTGTAATTCATCTTAATAACTCGAGAATGATGCTGATCCGATGATGAATCTAACAGGAATCTGCACAGGCATGGTTTTTGCATGGTCTTAGTCTCTCCGCATCTTAATTTACTATCAATAAAATAATTTCTAAGCCATCTGTATTGTTTTTACAGTATGGACCACAGCCCACCAGAATTACTAATGTAAGCAATCAAATAGCTTACAGAAGGCTTCGTGCATGATGATTTACGAAGTCAGTGTGTATACTCGACAAAACATGGTTTAGATGTGTTCAGTGGGTAGCTAATCGATTAGCATCATTAACAATAGTGGTGCCATTAAAAACAACAGTGCTTGTGCTATGTGTGTCAGAAACTTAAAAAAAAGTCTTCTCAAACTGGGACCACGCCTTTTTGTTTTATTTCGTTACTGTAGGAGTTATGCTCTGTGCTTTCAGTAATTCTTGCCTGCAGAGTTTTCTAGGCGGCAGCAGCCTATACATAGTTTTAGCCAGAAATGCTGTAACCTTGCAATAATTTGAGAGAAGCACATTGAGGAGAAATCTTAATTGGGATGTGTCTAGATATATCTTTGACATTTACTCTTTAGGATTGAACAAGCTGAGGATTAAATTTAACATAAAAATAAGGCTAATACATGTTTTGCTTTTTTCTACTGTGGACTGACATTATGCCCTTTCGTATACTTTTATTTCCATGAAGTTTCACAACAGTCCTGAAAGTGATCGTTTTATTCCCACTTTACGGGTGAGGTTAAATGTCGATCCTGCGTTCACGCACCTGTACACGTGCACAGAGTAAACACTAGGTGGAATCGCGAACACTGGCCCCAGGTTTTGATTTGTAACCCAGGGGGTTGTCTGTGAGGAGCTGTGCCCTGACTGAAGAGGGATCAGGCCAGCATGGGAGGAGGCTGTGAGTACCTGGACAGGGCATCCCCACGCTGCCTGAACTGGTCCTCCACACTTCGACTCAAGCCACCCCAGTGCTGGTGTTCGCCCCTGCCTTTTCCTAACCGAGTCACTGCTGGGTCCTAATCTGCCATCCAGGACCTGTGGTTCCAGTCTCTTCTTGGCTCGGGTCATGTCAGCTTCTAACAGCATGTGCTTTGGCAGCCTCCTAAGCAGCCTTCCCGCTTTTGGGGCCCTACCAATGGCAGTCCATCTTGTACACTTCTCAGCTTGATCCTCCTGGAAAGTTCTGCTCATGAATCTTTAGCAACTTCAGTTACCTTCCAGCAAAGTCGGCGTTTAATAGCATGGCATTTACCCGTGTGTACTCTGGAGCCCCACCCCTCACCCAGGCTTCCTGGTGTCCTAGTACCCGGGCCCCAGATCCAGCCTCTCATTCCCCCACCAATGCTGGAGCTCACAGCTGTCTCTCTGCCCGGAATGAAAGGAAAAGGACTTCAGTGTTTCAACTTTCTTCTATAAAATAACAGCTGACACATTTTGAGTAATCATTTGGTTAAAAACCAAACAAGGATATCACCTTATCTTCTAATCTCTCTACCCAACGCTCACCCCCACGTATCCCACTTATGCCACCTCCTTTCTTGGTAACCCCTGTTATTAATTTTTTTGTGTGGCACTCTAGGTTATCTAAGCAAATATAATCAAATATATACTCAGCTCCCATGTTTTTATGTGAAAAAAAACATACCATACATACTTTTTTTGTTTTTGGTATCAGGGATTGGATCCAGGGACACTTAACTACTAAGTCACATCCTCAGCCCTTTTATTTTATTTATTTATTTTGAGACAAGGTCTCACTGAGTTGCTGAAGCTGACTTTGAACTTGTGATCCTCTTGCCTCAGCCTCCCTAGCTGCTGGGATTATAGGCGTGTGCCACTGCGCCTGGCTGTGGCTTCTTCACCTTTTGTAACAAGTCATCTTAAATGATCTCTTTATGGATACATGAGTACTTCCTCGTTCTTACAACTTCAGAGTACTGCCTCACATTCTTCTACCAGAATTTGTTCAGTTTTTCCCCTTGTTCATGGATGTTTGGGTTGCTTTTAGCACCTCGTTATTATAACATTTCCAGTGCGTGATCCAACATCATTGTTAGGTACATCTGGAGATTGTTGAGTCAGAGGCTATCTGTTCCTTAAAATTTCAACAGATTGGTATTGTCCTTCAGTTTTGTTTTGTTTGTTTGTTTGTTTGTTTTTTTAAGGAGAGAAGTCCCATGAGAAAGAGAGAGAATCAATTTTTATTGAGTTTTTCGCATGGCTTTCATTGCTCTGACACTTTGTTGTGTATGTAGGTGCTGGGGTTTGAACCCGTGTACTCGCACATGCCAGACAAGCGCTGTAACTGCTGAGCCACTGCTCCAGCCCCCGCCTTCAGGGTTTTTTTGATTGGTGATTTTTAAGTGTCAGAAGAGCAGCTCAAGTTCAACCTCCTGTTTCCCCCCAAGCCAAAGGGAGCTGTACGCATGATCTCTGTGTGGGTCTGTGTCACTCGTTAACAATCCCCACCTCCCTGCACACGTATTTTCCTCTGTGTGTTCTTTCTCCAATGAAAGTAAAAGGGCTCAGGTCTTCATTTCATATCCTCAGAATTTTACTCCGGTACCTTGTGGATACATCTGCTCATTCATCAGATATTCACGTCATTTGTACAAGTAATCACTACTGTGGAAATGAAAATAAGATGGTTACCTGCTAGTCCTTGTTAGTGGTTTGTTGAGACAAAGCTCTTTAGACAGCAGATGGGGCTGTGCAGGCACCACAGATCTAATTTAAGATTATTTATTGAGCGTTCGAATGTATAAGACATTGTATCAGATGCTGAGGAGGAAAGGATGAGAAAGATAGGGGACTGGGGCTCATGAACTTTTCTCCCAAATAGGAAGATGAGACCAACCTGGACCCAGGTTTATTTGGCCTGTAAGATATTCTAAGCATTTTTCAGAAAATTTTCTCATTGGAATATTACGTACATATATAAAAACGCACAGATTTTAAAGGAGATCTTGGAGTGATCACAAGCTGTGCTTCGCCATTTTTACTTTGTTGCCACGCTTGACAAATCAGGACGTGTGATAGCTTGCCCCTCGGGTCACACACCTTCCCACCCCCAGTTTCCCTCAGATGGTTTCTGCCTGTTCCCTGAGCGCATTTGCCGTAGAAATCTACTGTGCCCAATAAAGTATAAGGCCCAGGGGTCTGGGAAGAAGGCGAGGGTGGGGGGTGAAAAGAAAAGAAATAGGTTAGACAAAGAAAATTACTTAATAGCTTGTGTAGTGCCAGACTAGCTCACCCAGTGCAGCTCTCCTTTGGTTTCAATTAATACATTGAAACATTGGTAGTGAAAAATAAAATCAGTTTTTGCATTTTAATCTCTCTGAGGACTTTTTTCAGTCTCTTCAAATAGCATTGTTGGTGGTTAAAAACCAAAAGCATTCATTTATATTTTTATTTTATTTATTTTTTAATAAAGAGAGAGGGACAGTGAGAGAGACAGAGAAAGAGAGAAACAACTTTATTTACTTTTTCACATGGCCTTAGTTGCTCCAACACTCAGTTGTGTACGTGGTGCTGGGGTTTGAACCCGGGTCCTTGTGCTTGCCAGGCAAGCGCCGAAACCGCTGAGCCACCGCTCCAGCCCCTCTTTATATTTTTAAAATGTAAAATTATATAATTGTAATTCACCTGATGAATCTGTATCTTGAGCATCTTTCAAAGCCATGACTGATAGCCAGACCCCACACTAAAAATGTATATCTGATGCTACCACAATATATTTTAAAACTGGAGTCATATGCCTTCCAGAGTTTTATCTCTGCTGCACCTGCGGTCAAAAATCCTGCCTGCCCCCAAGAATTATTGTTTAAAGATTTTGCTGTTGATTCACACGTAAGCTCTCCAGGAATTATTTACACTGTAAAAATTTATTTTTAAAAAGCACATTTGGTTAAAATGGAAACGCAAACACCAAAATATACAGCAAACAAAATCCCTGTACAATAGTGTGTAAGAACTTATGTTTTTTGTCATCTCTGTCTGTGGTCCCTCTCATCTGAAACAAATACTGTTAACAGTATTTTGTGAATTATTTCAAAAATCTTTTCTGAATACACTCATGCACTTGTGATGTACACACGCACACAAACTCCCTCTGTTCTGCACCCATGGCTGCATGGGCTTCTCAGCTCGTGTTTTCATTTTGCCTAACATGAATGTCCTTCCGTGCGGGTTCATGGCCATCAGTATGTAATCCAACACTGTTCTTCAGCCTACATACCATTATGTCATATGAACATTTCATAGTTTACCAGAGTCTTACTGGTGAATATGTAGGTTTGTAACATTTCGACTACAAACAGCACCACTAAGAACATCCTTTATACCTCTTTTTGTGTGTGTGTGTGCATGGATGTGTATGTTTCTAAAGGATAAATTCCTCGAGTGGCCCTAAAAGAGTGTAATGCGTTCTACCAGTGTGTGTAAGCTCAGTTTCCCAAGCCCTCGCCAGCCCTTTGAACTGGAGTTTGGATCTTTGCCTGTAAGGATATTTTATTGTGGTTTGCATTAGCCCTTGTGATGCAGGTAGGAGCAGGAGCCCAGGACTGCCAGGTAGGGAGGTTGGGACCCCACTCACTACTAGTCGCTGTCGTTTGTACTGCCTCTGTATTCCTTTATCTGTTTTCCTTAGGGAAAATGAGGCACTTTTTTTCTTGATTGTTTCTGGTTGTACCTGAAGATTTTTCCTCTTTATCTGTGTTATCTTTACACACAACAGAAAATCACTTCCTTTAAAAAAATACATATGTATATAATATTTTAATTATAAGTTACACCTCTTAGAATTTATCATTTTAGTTAGCTTTTTTTAAATTTTTTAATATATAAAGAGAGAGGGACAGTGAGAGAGAGAGAAAGGCAGAATCGATTTTATTTAGTTTTCCGTGTGGCCTTCATTGCTCCGAGACTTCGTTGTGTACGTGGTGCTGGCGTTTGAACTTGCGTCCTTGCCCATGCCAGGCAAGCACTGTAACTGCTGAGCCACCGCTCCAGCCCCCATTTTTAAGGCTAAAGTTCAGAAGCATTCAGCACATTGACGTTTCTAAATTATCTTTTAAATGAGCATCTGAGTGGGGATATTGTTCATTTGTCCTGGTTGTTTCATACATTGCCCTTCTTTCTTCCAGACGAAGTGATTCGCAAGCGTCTTCTCATTGATGGAGATGGTGCTGGAGATGATCGAAGAATTAACTTGTTAGTGAAAAGTTTCATTAAGTGGTGTAACTCTGGATCCCAAGAAGAAGGGTATTCATTTCACTGCTGTTTCTACCCCAGTGTCCTGATGTCTTTTTTTTTTTTTTAAAGGAGAGAGGGACAATGAGAGAGAGAATCAGTTTTATTTAGTTTTTCATGCGGCTTTCGTTGTTCCGAGACTTTGTTGTGTACATGGTGCTGGGGTTCGAACCCATGTCCTCCAGCCCCTTCTGATGTCATTTTAATAAGGTCCTCTTAGTATTTTAAATTTGCATTCAATTTAGTGTCTGATTGAGTCCTCTTCATAATCAAAATGAGATTTTTTTCCTACCTCTTTTCAGAGGCCCCCCTTATTGTTGTTGTTATTATTATTATTATTATTTTAAAGAGAGAGGGACATAGAGAGAAAGAACCAATTTTATTCAGTTTTTCATGTGGCTTTCATTGCTGCAAAACTTCATTTTGTACGTGGTGCTGGGGCTTGAACTCGAATACTCACGCGTGCCGGGCAAGCTAATATAACCACTGAGCCGCCGCTCCAGCCCCTATTATTATTATTTTTAAAGAGATAGTCCATTTTTATTTTTTCATCTGGTTTCCTTTTTTCTGACACTCAGTTTGTGTATGTGGTGCTGGGGTTTGAATCTGTGTCCTCGGACACGCCAGGTAGGTATTCTACCACTGAGCCACCTCTCCAGCTCCTCCTTTATGTTCATAAAACAAATGTGCAGAAAGCACTTAAGAGAAGAAATGAATCAGGTGCAGTGATGCACGCCTGTAATCCCAGTGGCTCAGGAGGCTGAGGCAGGAGGATCACAAGTTCAAGCCCAGCTTCAGCAACTTAGTGAGGCCCTGCCTCAAATAAAATAAAAGGGCTGGGGATATGGCTCCATGGTTCAATCCCTGGTACCAAAGGGGGGAAAAAAAGGAAGAAGGAATTAATAATTCAGGCTCATTAATTTAGGCAGATAAGTATTTAGTAGGACAAGATGTCTATTTTTTTAATTTTTTTAATTTTTTATTTTTCCAGTGATACAATATAATATATTTATGTTCTGAAAATTAGATTAACCCCTTAGAGCCCCCCCTAATTACTCACCCTAGGACAAGGTATCTAAATGAAACTTTTTTCCCTTTGTTAGTAAATAAAGTTGCTGCAAGATATATAGATTTTTAACAAAGTTCTGTCTTATTTGAATCCTCTTTTCACAAAATAAGTGTAACGTACAGAATGAAAAAATTGTGAGTACAGAATTGTGAAAATAGGCACATTTCTTAGTAAAAAAAAAAAATTTTTAAAGAGGGACAGCTGGGGTTCAAACCTGTGTACTTGTGCATGCCAGGCAGGTGCCCTAACCACTGAGCAACCCCTCCAGCTCTCTTAGTAAAAAATTTTAATAGTGATTAAAACAATTCAGACAGATGTGTTTCAACTAAACCTACAACAGTAAAAATAATAATCTCATCTTGCATTTGTAACTACGAAAGAAAACCTGTATGTTCTAAGTTATTGTAAATAAAGCTGCATTTCTGTCGGAGCGTGGTTTAACTTAATTAGCATATCTTTGCCTGCTTTGTAATAGTTCAATTTTAGCAATCCCCTAAATGCCTTTTTTCTGTTTCTCTCTTTTTCATTAGATATAGCCAGTACCAACGTATGCTGAGTACGCTGTCTCAGTGTGAATTTTCGATGGGCAAAACTTTGCTGGTATATGATATGAATCTCAGAGAAATGGAAAATTATGAAAAAATTTACAAAGAAATAGGTAAAGAAACTTTAATTAATGTTTCTGTCTATATTTTTATTTTTTATGATTTTAAAGGAAAGTACCCGATAACAGTTTTCTTAGGCTAGTGATAAAAGGATAATAACAATTACAATATTAATAGAATATGTACAGTGTTATCTACAAAAGTGTATAATGTAGTATGATTTGGGTTATAGTTAAAAACATTTTAAAATTGAAAATGGATGGAGATTACGGGTGTTGTCATTAACTATCTTTTAAAAAATACCCTTTCATACAGAATGTAGCATTGCTGGAGCACATGAAAAAATCGCTGAGTGCAAAAAGCAGATTCTGCAAGCAAAGCGAATACGAAAAAATCGCCAAGGTAAGGGTTTTGAGGGATTTCCTGAGCCAACGCTTCTTTACTGACTAGTATTTTCATGCAGTTTTTAATGTGAGGTAAAATCTACAGGCAGAATCAATTTAATTTACTAGAGAATTAGGAGCCACATTTAATTCTTGGGTCTTTTTTTTTTTTTTTACATTTTATTTTTTTAAATTTTTTATTTATTAAGAAATTGAGTTATTGTACAATCATAAATGCATATAAAGTAATAATATGATATGCATATGTTCTTTTTTAATGAAAAAATATAATATATATATATTTATATAGATAGATAGATAGGTTCTGAAAATTAGATTTACCCCCAACAGCCCCCCCAGTTACCCACCCTTATCCCTCCCCTCCACTTCCCAAAACATCTCTACAAATGCCTTAGATTGTATGACATTGCACCTTATCCGGATTTAAAACATGTTAATAGATCTCCTTTCTCCATGGCCAGTCTAGCTCCAGTCTCCACAGATGAGTGAAGACATTCGACCCTTGGTTCTCTGGGTTATGCTGATTTCACTCAGCATAATTTCATCCATAGCCATCCATTTACTTTCAAAGGCTGCAATATCATTGTTTCTAATTGCTGAGTAAACTCCATGGTATATATGTACCACAGTTTTTGGATCCATTCATCCAGTGAGGGACATCTGGGTTGTTTCCCTGATTTAGGTATTGTAAATTGAGCTGCTATGAACATAGATATTGCTGTGTTGCTGTAATGTGCCGATACTAAATCCCCTGGAAAAATACCCAGGAGAGGAATAGCAGGATAATATGGTGAGCTCATTCCTAGTTTTTTGAGGATTCTCCACACTGCTTTCCAGAGGGGCTGCACCAGTCTGCAGTTCCACCAACAGTGTGTTAGTGTGCCTGTCTCTCCACACCCCTCCAGCATCTATTATTATTTATTTTTTTCATTTTTGCCAATCTGGTGCGAGGTGGTATCTTAATGTAGTTTTCATTTGCATTTCTCTGATTACTAGTGATTTAGAGCACTTTCTTGTGTATTTGTTGGCTTGATCAATAAGAGAGAAAGAATCAGTTTTCATTTAGTTCTTCACGTGGCTATCATTGCTCCAGCACTTTGTTGTGTGTACATGGTGCTGGGGTACAAACCTGTATCCAGGCAAGCACAGTAACGGCTGATCCACAGCTCCAGCCCCACATTTAATTCTTAAAATCATATTATTCTTTAAAATAAAAGAAAAGGAATTCTATGCTGAAAAATATGTTTTGCTGAAATGTATTGATTATCCAGGTATTTCTTAGTACTACTTGTGAGTGTGTGTGTATGTATCTATGTAGATACTTTTGCCTACATATTATTTTGCTTAATTTATGTTTAACGCAAATCACCTTTGTGGTTTGTGTTAAGTATGCTAGATTTAGGGTTGGTGGTTTGTTTTATGGAACTACTTAAAAAATAAAAGGAAGGAAGGCATTTAAACCTAGTTGGTTTTTATTCCATATAAAACAAGCAAATGTTTACAGACTGCCTAAATATCTAATAAGAAGATAAGCTAAAGTTTAGGGTTAGCCTCATCTCCTTTCTTTTTCAACTGAAGTATGTCCTTATCTAGTACATAAACTTTCAAATAATTTTAATGACAGGGGTATTACTCCTAGATGTAAATTAGGAAAGATAAAAACAAAATAAAATAATGTGTAATCACAATTATGACAACATATATGAAAAACTTGAAGAATAAAAAATGTAAATGGTTATTTGGGG
>PVKS010009571.1:0-63503 GCA_004027875.1 Aplodontia rufa | reverse complement strand
CTATACACTAATAATAATAGGACTGATGAAGAAATCAGGAAATCAGTCCCATTCACAATACCTTAAAAAAAAATACGTGGGAATTAACCTTACAAGGGAAATCAAAGATCTCAACAACAAAAATTATTGGTCATTGAAAAATGAAATCCAAGATGACCCAAGAAGATGGAAAGATGTCCCATGCTCTTGGTTAGGCAGAATTTATATAATAAAAATGGCCATTCTACCAAAAGCTCTATATATATTTAATGCTATCCCTATAAAGATACCTATGTTGTTCTTTACAGACATAGAAAAAGCAATTCTCAAATTCATTCGGAACAATAAGAAACCCAGAATTTCCAAAACCTACTAAGCAAGAAAGATGAAACAGGCGGTTTTGCCATAGCAGATCTAAAACTGTACTATAGAGCTGTAGTAACAAAGATGGCATGGTACTGGTATCAAGATAGGAAAGACCAATGGAATAGAATAGAAGACCCTGAAACAAACCCTCAAATCTTGACAAAGGGGGACAAAATATTACATGGAGGAGAGACAGCCTCTTCAGCAAATGGTGCTGGACAAACTGGACAGCCACTTGCAGAAAGTTGAAATTAGACCCATATCTTTCTCCTTGCATGAGAATCAAATCAAAATTGATCAAGGAGCTAGAAATTAAACCAGCTACCTTGCAACTGATGGAAGACAAATTAGGTCCAACACTTCAGCATTTGGGAGGAGGCAAAGACTTTCTCAACGTGTCTCCTAAAGTGAAGGAAGTAAAGTAAAAAATCAGTGAATTTTTCTTATTGATTATTATTTCAGTTTCAGAAGTTCTTTTGTTTCCTTTTAGATTTTCTATTTCTTTTCTTTTCTTTTTTTACAAGAAAGAGGGGAGAGAGAGAAAGAGAGAGAGAGAGAGAGAGAGGGAGAGAGAAGCAATTTTTTATTTAGTTTTTCATGTGACCTTCATTCCTCGGACACTTTGCTGTGTAAGTAGTGCTGGGATTTGAACTTGCGTACTTGCACATGCCAGGCAAGTGCAGTAACCGCCGAGCCACCACTGCAGCCCCAGTTTCCTATTTCTTTATAGATATTTCTGTATTCTTCGTGCATTGTTTTCTTGACTTTCTCCATGACTTCCTTTAATCCTTTCAGCATCTTTGTCTAGTATGTCTTCAATCAATCCTTTTTTGGGGGACAATTTTTGTTGATTTTACACTTTTCCTTTGAATGCCCATGCTTTCCTGTTTCTTTGTATGCCTGTGATTTTGTTGTTGTTGTTGTTGTTGAAAAGTGGACACTTGAATTGAACAACTTGGTAACCTGGAAAATCAGATTCTCCTTGTTCCTTAACTTTTGCTCTTGTTGCTCTTCCATGTGATCATTTTTGTTTGTTGTAGGCTGTCTTGGTGCCAAGGATCAAATTGAGTTGTAGCCTTATGAACTTCTTAGGTCTTTCCTGATCCTTTCCCTGTGCATGTGCAATCACTTTTAAATTTTCTCTGTATATGCAATTGTATTTAATTTAATTAAGTTATTTTATTTTATTACTGGGGATTGAACTCAGGGGCACTTTACCTCTGAGCTACATTCCCAGCCCTTTTTATTTTTATTTTGAGAGAGGGTCTTACTAAGTCATTCAGGCTGACCTCAATGACTTGCGATCCTCCTGCCCCAGCCTCCCAAGTCACTGGGATTACAAACATGTGCCACTGTGCCTGGCTGTATTTGCAATTATTTTTGAATGCCCTAGCCTATAATTCATAGCTCTTGAATGGAGAAAAAGAAAAATGAAGAGGGAGGAGAGCACCAGCCTTTTCAGTTGGGGAAGGTGAACTAACAATGGCCATTTTATATGCACTTCTGTGATCCAAAATAGCACACAGCAATCAGGGCACATATCTTCCCTGTTTGAGGACAGGGCCTTTTTTCCTACCCTGGCTCCCCTGCATAGCTGCCTACCCAGTGACTGGGGGGTGAGGGGTTGGCAACTGCCACTATGCGAAGAGCTGAAATTGACCAGGAGTAACTGTGACCTACTGTCCAATTCTTCCCTGCTCAAACTTGTAAGCCTTCCCTAGACTCCAGAGTTCCAGATAGTTGCTTAAGACTGATTCTGCCAGTGCAACTGCTGTCTGAGTGGGAGACAGATTCCCGGTCCTTCTAACTCTGCCATCTTCCCAGACCCTTTCTGTTTTTAAAGTTCAACAAATTTGTGCAAGAGTAAGCAGGGAACCACAGACTAAGGGGCAAATCTGTCTGCCTCATGTTTTTTTCTCTAGCCAATGAACTCAGAAAAACTTCTGTAAATGGAAAAAAATTAAATGAAGAATATTCTATGATGTGAAAATTACATTATATTCAAATTTCAGTGTCCATAGAGTTTTATGGGTCTGTAACCACGCTCACTTGTTGATATACTGTCTCTGTCTAAGGCTGTTTCCCAGCAGAGTTGAATAGTTGTTCAAGAACAAATGGCCCAAGTGGTCTAATAACCTAGAGTATTTACGATCAGTCTGTTATAGAAAAAGTTTACCAACTTGCTGTAGGTCTTGCTAATGGACAGAGGTGGCTCTGACTTAGGTTGCCAAGAAATATTTAGGACCCTGAATGAAGAACTTGTCACAGGGCAGGAGACTAGGATGTTGAACTGGATCCACTGTCAGGGAGAAGTCACCATGCAGGGAGAAGGGCTGGCACCACAGAGGCTAGACCTGAAGTCCCTGACCTGGGCTCAAAGCCATTAGAATCCAAGCATGTGAGAGCAAACTAAAGAGAAACCAGGGACCCCACGCGCGTTATAGGTAAAACACACTTGGCCAAGGGTTTATCTTTGCTTGTGTCTTCCCTTTACAGTTAACACCACCCAGGCAAGGGTCTGAACCATAAGGGGTGTCGCCTGAGTAGAGAAAAGGGCTCTTTGGACCCTGTGACCACCCAGGAAAGCTAGAGTGGGAAGTGGGTGTAGGAGCAAATGGGGACGTGTGGCTAGGCACCATGAAGGGCTGCTTCAGCTTAGCAAATGCCAGTTTACACAGACAGCAGCCGAACCTCGAGTTGAGTCTTTCCCCAGCAACACTCAGCTACTGAAGTACAGGTTCAGGAAAGTGGGTGCCATGGTTTGGATCTTGAATGTCCCCCAGAGGCCATGAGCCGAAGACTTCATGGCCAGTCTGTGGCAGTGCTGGGAGGTGGTGCAATTGTTAGGTGAAGCCTAGTGAAATGAAATGAGGTCACTGGGGGTATGCTCCAACATGGGGACCTCAGTCCATCCTCCCCTTTCTCTTTCCCTTCTCAACTGCAATGTGTTGAGCAGCTTTGCTCCACCAAGGGTTCCCTGCCATGATGCCGGGCCTTACCCCAGACCCAACATGTTGAGGCCAAGTGCCCCTGAACTGAAACCTGAAACGCTGTGAGTCAGGATAAATCGTTCCTCCTTTTAAGTTGTTTACCTCAGGTATCTTGTTACAGCAATGAAAGCTGACTAAGAGTGGGCAATGACTGTATTTCCCTGTTTGAGAAGACAGGGAAAGACTTACTCAACTAGTAGGCCATAAAATCCAACATACACATGAAAGAAGTGAAGAAAGGAGAAGAGAGCTGATTGGAACAACTGAAGACCTGGTTGGGAGTAGGAATGCTTCAATAAATGAGGTGGAGGGAGATGCTTACATTCCTGTTGTTGTGGGAGAAACTGTTTTCGATCGCTGGTTCAGGCTGAGCTGGCAGGAGATGGCAATGCAGTGGATGGGACAAGGATGTGAAGGTGAGATGGCTCGGGAGCCAGATGGTGGAGGTTGAAAACCTGCAGGATTACAGTAGGATTTGAAGGGGTAGAGACCAGGTGACAAACCTGAGCTGAACAATAGGCGCTATGGAATGCCAATGATGACAGTGACAGGAAGGGCAGGGGACACATACATGGCTTAAGCAGCAGAGGGTGGGAGAAAAGTGGTATGGATGGGATAATCAATACATGGTTGTGGGGCTGGAGAGGTGGCTCAGTAGTATCGCACTTGCCCGATGTGCAGGAGGACCTGGGTTCAAACCCCAGCATCATGTACATAAGTGTGTGTTGGAAAAACAAAAACCAGATGAAAAACTAAAAGTTGATTCTCTCTTTCCTCTTTCTCTCTCTCTCTCTCCCTTTTTCCTTAAAAAAAGAAAGAAAGAAGGAAAAAAGAAAAAAAAGAATGAATAGGGGTTTGTTAATTTGCCTTTAACTGGCTCAAAATTGACCCCGAATAATTGCATAGCTGCCTAAGGCAGAAAAGAGGGCGCTGCCTCAAAGCACCAAGGCCCAGTTAGGGGAGCAGCCCAGAGCCACCGCTTGCCAGCAGTGTGGAGGAGGCGCCCAATCTGAGCAACTGCACAAGGGGACTGCAGCAGGACCCACGAATGGGTGCTCAGGGGACGCCAGCCTTACGCCTTCACAAACTGCATATAGGGTCAGTGTTAGGATCATCTCGGTGGAAATATGTGACACCCTAGTCCCCAGGATGGCAGGTCCCCCTCTGCACTCCTTATCCTGTCAACAAGCTATGAGCCAGGTTTAAAAACAAGATTTCTGAAGAATAGTTTTCTTTCTTCTTTCTGAATCAACACAGCCTGAGCCCTGCCCTGCCTGCACTCCATGGCTTCCACAAAGAGCCTTTTGTTAGAATGTGGGGCATTCTGGAACTGGCTTCTTGCCAAATTGCCTTTTAATTTATCAAAGCTTCTCTGCTCTCAGGTGTTCAGATTCTTATGGCTTCAGTTTTTAGGTCAGAAGTTGCTACAGGAGAAGTCAAGGTTTCAAGTGTGTGACTGAAGTGAAGGCAAGCTGTACCTGGGGACACCTCTGAGGCGCTGGTCCCCACCAGGTGTCACGTCCCCTGCGTACAGCAGCTCAGAACAGTCAGATGGCCCCTCCCAGGCATCCAGGTCAGGTCCCTGTCTCAAACAAGTTTCCACATATGATCCTAAAATAGGTAAATTGCTATCTGGATAGCATCAGAAGGATTCCATTCCTCCCAGCGCATCGCCAACCAACTGTCTGAAAAAGGCAGGAATTACAATATACCTTTTCTTTTTCATCATTTATTTTCATATTTACTTCACCAAGCTCTATTTTGGGAGCAGAGTAAGCTGATCTGAGTCCATCTCGGAATCATTAGTGACAATCAGGAAGCAGAGGGACTGGAACAAAGGGTGCAGAGATTGGTTCGAGACGCTGCAGATAGATCCGGGAGATGTGACAGGTCAAACCCTGACCCCTGACCACCCATCATCTGGAAGATCACCCTTGGCAGGCCATGACATGCCCCTTCTGGGACACCAACAATAGCAAGACACCTTCCAGAAGGTTTGAGGGCTGCAGGTACTGGTGGACCATAGGACAGAAAACACAGGCTGGTCTTGAGATCATGTGGGATGTACCTTTGGACCCCCAGAAGTAACTTAGAGGAGCACAGCAGAACAGGGCACAGCCAAGCTAGCATTAGGAGTCCAACCATTGCAACCTGGGTGTTTGGAGTCAACAAGACCTCATTTTGCTCTTGCTGAGCACCCCGCTCTCCCTCTGCTATCACTTCACTATCTCCATGGATTTGCCAGCTCAGCCTTCTTGGAGGCCACTGAGGGGAAGATGAGACAACTAGTCAGAGAAGTTCAGTAATACATTTTTTGGTGGCTCTCCATGTGACACATACTTTTTTTCTTCAAGGAAGAAAGACATCCTTTGAGGGAGATCCGCTTATTCCCATTTTAGAGATGAGAACCCTGAGGCACAGAGAAGTTATTGACTTGCCCAAAGTAACAGTGCTAGTAAGCATCAAAGCCAAGGTCTAAACTCAGTTTGACTCATCCCCTTTTTGCACTCTGGGGGAAAAACAATCTACTCCTTGGGGTCCAGGAGGTGGTGGGTATTTGACGGAGCAACATGAGATGCCAGGAGACCACCACTTTTCCTTAAAACTCTTACTGTCATAACACTGGCCTCTGGCCTGCTGGCCATCTGGCCAGATTCTGTGGCCACTATAGAAGGGGTTCCTTTCCCTCAGATGTGTGGAAGTCTCCCCCACAAAGTTGTGGGTGCTCCAAGCAAATTCCCTCGTCTTGAAACTACTGTTTGCATTCCACACTCCTGGCTCAGGTTAAAGGCACTCAGGCTGAGCTGTTTTCAACTGTGCAAAATCAATAGCACCATCCTAGGCCATAAAATGACTCTGCAAAAGGTTGGCCTTTGCACTGGGGGTCAGTTCAGGGGTTCAGTCTACACCTTCAACTCTAGCTTGCCAAGTTAGTCAGCTTTCACCCCATTCTGGACAAGTCTCTCAGACTGCTGGGTTTAAGTCCAACATAGGGGTCAGGGAGGAAGAAAACTGTCCCAGGGACACTGGCAACACCCTTCACAGACTTAGCAGCTGAGCGAGACCCAGGTAGGATCAGAGGAGTTGCTGGGATTGCTGGGAATATCTGTTGAAACATGGACTCAAAAACGAGCCCTAGAGAGCAAATTCCTATAGACCAGACCCAGTAGGTTCTCCGGGGATATCAAGAATTGAAAGGAGGCAATGCCTGCTTCCTGGTGCTAAGGTGGATTGGGGCAGAGACCAAAAGGGAAAAGATAACTAGAGGTTGGCAGGTTTGCTTTCTTGTTTGATTATCTTTCTGTAGTCGTGTGAACTCTGAAACATGGTGACACTGAGCTCCACAAACCAATCCATACCGCGTGCCTGAGTGTTTTTGCAAGTTTGGCAGAGCCTTGGGGAGAAACATGTAGGCTGTCCTGGACTGAAGGACGCAAGTTCATTAGTGTTCCTGAGGGCCACTCTGGAAACAGAGCAGCGGAAGCCCCTGTCCAGTACAAACATAGCACTGGCTGCCATCTATCCCAGGAGATACATGACATCCGCACACTGGCAGATACTAGCCTGCCTCCTGCTTTGTGTGTGCAGGACTGTTTGGCCACATATACACAAGCAAACTGTGCCAGAGAAGGGGCCCCCTTCCTGATTTTGTAATCGACATTGGTGACAAAACACAGGAAAGTAAGCATTCCTTCCAGAATGCTGAACTCCATGCTCATATATTCCATGATCTACTCACCTTCTCCACTGGGATATCCACTTTGGATAACAGACCAAACTAGCATTCTCCCAATCAAACTCTGAAGCTGCCCCTCCGCCTTGCCCATCCTGCTTAATGCCAGCACCATCTTTCCACTTGCTTAGGCCCTAAACCTTGGAATCAAAACCACATCCAGTCCATTCAAAATCCTACCGACACCCACAGTCTAATCATTTAAATCATCTTCAGACACAAGCCACAGGCCGCTGTCTCCCGGGGCAATAGCAACGCCTCCTAATCAGGCTCTCTCCTACCCTTCCTCCTCCTTGGGCTATTCTCACCAGGCCAGACACGAATTTACTTTTTAAAATGTTATTTTAAAAATAAGTTGGTAGTCCTGGCTACTGGGAAGGCTCAGGCAGGAGAATCACTGAGCCCACTGGGCAGCACAGCAAGATACTATCTTCAAAGTCATCATCATTGTCATTATCCTCATCATTCACAACATACTCAGCTCAAAAGGCACCCAAAGCACCGTCCCACCATCTATTCACAATACTTATAACAACCTTGAGGCCCTACACAACCTGGTGCACTTGGCACCACACACACCTTTCCTGTCCTACTCTTTCCCCCTTTGCCAACCTATTCCAACACCCTGGCCTCTTCTCCTCCTCTTCCCCCTTTTCCTTCCTTCCTTTCTTTTTTTTTTTTTTGTGTGTGTGTTTGTGTGTGTGTGTGTGTTACTGGGGATTGAACCCAGCAGCATCTAAGCTACATCTCAGTCCCTTTTAATTTTTATTTTGACACAGGGTCTTCCCAAGTAGCCTATCTGGCCTCAAACTTGTGATCTTCCTACCATCGCCGGCCGAGTGCCTGGAATTATGGTTTTGCACCACTACGCCTGGCCTTTTGCTCTTCTTGGAATATGTGAATATGCATGCTCCTACCTCAGGGCCTTTGCACCTGCTGTTGCCTCTGCCTCAAGTGCTCTTCCCTTTCCCCCAAAGATCACACAACACATTCACAAATTCTTTGATACTCTTCCCTATAAGAGTAGAGTCTAATCGTCTTCCCCTTGGCTTAGTGGCTTAATCAAAGGGTTGGAATAAAGCAGATATGATGGTGTGGGATTTCAAAGGCCACATCATAAAAGGTGTAGGATCCTTGGCTGGCTTTTTTTTTTTCATGGCTCAAAGTAGAGAAAGCCAGCTAGCCCTTCAGGAGGAACTTTCAGGCAACTCTGTGCTGAGGTCTCTGGTAAGAAAACAAGGCCTCTTGCCAACAGCCCTAGAAATAAACCACCTGGAAGCAGATTTTCCACCCCAGTCACACCTGCACACACCTGTAGTCCTTAGCTACTTGACTGCAGTCTTGTGATAAACCACTCCCACATTCCTGACCCTCAGAAACTGTGGGAGATAATAAGTCTTTGTTGTTTTAAGCTTCTAAGTTTTGGGGTAATTTGCTATGCAGTAATAGATAACACCTTGCTTCCTCATTCCCTTCAAGCTTTGGCTAGAGTGTCACCTCTGCAGAGATACCTTCCTGTACCTACACTATTTAAACTGGAATCCCACAGCACTCCCCAGCCTTCTCCTGTGACTTGGTGCTCCCCATAGCCTCCTAACACTGTACACTTTACTTGGTTTATTGTCTTCTCATTGAAATACTGTAAGTTCCTGAGGGCAAAGGGTTTTCTCTCTTCCTTATTGGTACATGATAAGCATTCAATAAATATTTGCTGAATGAATAAATGAATATAGGCCTGCCCTTTTTCCCCCGATGGAATGTGAGACTATGCAATTTTTAAATCTTGTCCTGATGCTATTTTTCTAAGGATTGTCTGGGTTTATCTTTTCTCACTGCCACACAAGCTAGGGAAGACCATTGTTTTGGAGAAATGGCAAGGTCACCTAGCCTCTTTCCTAACACTAAGGCTGCTATGAAGACAAGCACCTTGAAGTCTAGTGGGCATGTCTTTCATTCTTGACTGATGATCATTTTCCAAGGAGTTTAAATTAGCCAAATGCGTTCCAAAAGACACAAACAGTCCAAGCAGCGGATATCACAAGAGGAGGCTAATCTGATTGTCCTTGGTGCCAGGACATTGAAGTTTGTCATGGGTGGTGAGCCCTCAGTCATGTGGCACCAGAGGGGCAGCTGTATCAACAGGCCTCTTGCAGGTCGGCACAGGACTTAACCACAGATTGACTTTCAAATAAGAGAGAAGGGAAGAATGAGAAAGAGTGGAAGCCCTCTTGTACGATGAAGAGTTGTGAGCCGGCCTGGGACAAGTCTTGTAATGAGGATCTGAGTTCTTAGAAAGCCTGCTGGTGTTGTGCAATCGCCACTGCTGGCTATCTGCTCATTAGCTCCGCAGACTTTGGTGACCTTTCAGAAGGTGGTGTATCTTGACACTCTGACCAGGATATCTCCACCCCAGACATGGATGACTGCAATGTCCTTGGGATACAGTGTCTATATTGTTATAATGATCCATATAGATCCCCCACCTGGCATCACAAAACAATGTAATAAAAAAGTATTTTGTGAGTTCACAGCATTGTTTGTCCTCTGGGTGACAGGTGTACCCAGGGAGGAACACTGAAGACAGTACATCTGGCTCAGGCCCTTGCTCCACATTGACCAGCTGCAGAAGGGCACTTTTCCTTTGGGCCTCTTTTCCTTAACTGAAAAATGACTGTTTTGCTAGGTCCCCTGTGCCCTTCTGGCTTCAACCTTCTCTGAGTTGCTAGGGACATGTAAGAACCCTGGGCTGCAGGTAAAGTGCAGAACTTGCTTCGAGGCAGGAGTGTTGAATGTCAGCATAATTCGTTATGCTAATAATCAGTAGCACTTATTTAGTTATGACCAGGACTCACAGCTGTTAGAACTCCCTAGCTGTGAGAAAGTCCACAGTTGGCCCTCCAGGCAAGTGTCCCACTGCTTCTATTGGCTGGAACTTGTCCAATGACTCCTAGTAAGGCCCCCTTCTCACTCACCCCACCCCTCCAGCCCCTAAGCCCAGGTAACAACCCTTCCCTCTTTGCCCACCTCTGGTCCATTCTTTACAAGTCTCTCCTGACCTCTGGTAATTAGTTAGGTCTAACTCATACTTTACCCCAGTAAGAAAGACTGGGAATAGTCTAGATCAGGTAGACCATAAAAATATTAATCCACTGAGCCTGAACTCTGCATGGGATCGCAAGAAAGTGGACAGGAAGCTAGGGAGAACAAGTATGGGTGGGGAAGTCCCCGGGGCTCAGGCTTCTTGACCTCTGGTGTGGAAACTAGCACAGTTGGATACGTGTCACGTGTCACGGGGCAGGTTACAAATAGCACGGGGATTAGCAAACCCATCCCCGAAACTCCTGGTTCTAGGGCAGGGAAAGTTACGTTTAAATTCTGGCAGCTCACTAGCAGCAGAGGACCAGGAAAGGGGCTCTATGGCAAAGAAGGGCTGTGTGCATACATGTGAGTGCTCAAGCGACAGATGTGATCAGGCACTGCCAAGAGTCTGCTTGATTCTGGGAGCTAAGACCTCAGGCCTGAATGGCTAGGGTACAGGACGGCTTTCTCATTCTCAAGGGTCCCTAGTATCTCCAAGTTCTTGCTGCGGTGACCCAATCAAAGACTCGGAGAAGCGGGAGGTCCACACCGCCACTGGGTGTAATCGCCCTAGACCCTGCTGTAGCTGAGGCTGTGGCGGCGGGAACGTGGGGAACCTATTGCACCAGGCCGCGACCACTCGCAAGAGTGGGCTGCGGCTTTCTCTTTCGGTCTCCCGATCGCTGCTCTCAGCCCTCTCCGGGATTAAGCGCCCTAGGGCTTGAAAAGGACTCGCTCCCTTCTCGCTGCGCGTTTCTCGGCGGAAGCAGCGCGCACAGCGGGCAGCTTGGGGGAGACTCAACTCCGGGGTGCCGCAGCCTGCGTGCGGGCCACGGGTCGTTGAGAGTTCCCCTTTCCGCTCCGACTCCTCGCGTGCACTCTCACGGGTGCGAAAGCGGCCAAGTCTGCTAGCCGGAGAGGCTCCCTGGCTCTCCGCTCCCGCGCGGGGCGCGCCTGAGGCCCCCGAAGGGCAGCACCCAGTAGCGGGCAGCTCCCGCCGGCCTGTCCTGCCTGCCTCGGCTGCAGCGCCCGCTCAGCGCCGCCTCCTTCTCTCCAGACGGTGGCGGCCCGCCCTCCGCGCCCGGACGCGCAAGGGGGTGTGCGGGCCGGCGCCGGGGAGACCGCGTGCGGAGGCGGACGCCGCACCCAGCCGGGTGCCCACAGCAGCGCGGCACGGCCGAGCGCAGCAGCACCCAGCCTCAGGTAAGCGGCCCCGGCCCGCGGCGCCTGCGCTTAGGAGGCGGCGGGAAGGACGCGAGGAGCGCGCGGCAGCGCTGAGACGCGCGGACTGCGCTCACCCTGCGCCCCTGGGATCCCGCGCTCAGCCGCTCCGAAAACCCACAGAAGTGTTTCCCACAAGACATTTGATTCTCTTTAGCTCTCCTTACTCACCAGAACTTTGGACGGGGAGAGATGCTGTTGATTTGGAAATTTTTTTGGGAAACCTGTAGGATTATTGGGGAGGCAAATTTGGTTTGGGGGAGGGGAATTTGGCTTTAGGGAAGTTAGGTTGGTATTTGGAAAAGCTTTCGTTATCTATTAGTGTGGATGCCCCAGTGCGCCCGTTTGATCTGTAGGGGTAAGTGGGGGAGCCGAGACTACCTACTGTGGGATCAGGGATTGACGCATGTGCCAGGTGTTTATTCCTCTAGTTCCGGGGGTAAAGAAACGACAAATCCGCTTTGAGGGTTCTTCTACTTATTTTGTTAGTGTTTGGGAAATTACCTTAAGACTGTTGAAACCTTATGACTCACTGCGAAGTTGAGGATATTGAGAAGGCAAGAAGTTCCTGATTAGACATCATAGCTGAGAATCACCCTTATCTCTAAACCCAGCAAGAGAATGCTTTAAACTTAATGCGATGCTTTCTTTAGATCTAGCTCTCAGCTTGACAGCAACTTCATCAAATACAGTTTTTCCAAGTTTGAGGTGACAGCTTATTTCTCTCCTGTATTTCCTCTTTTCTCCAACTTCCTTGTGATGCTATCGCACTTTTTTTCCTGGAAAAGTACTTCCTGGTGTGCGATTAACTGTTGGCTTTCCTAACCTAAACTGACCTGCCTTTGACATGAGTTTGGTTTGTGAAGATGGTCTTGGGCTTACAGCCTCAGTCTTGAACTTCTTGTGAGCATGGATGTGAGTGACACAAAATACTTTTACAGGTTTTCTTTTGGGGCAGGTGATTTCCTGACGTTGTATTGTGCTTGCCAGTGCCCCACATAATGGCCTTACTCCCATTCATTGGAGCAAGACAAGATTGCAGGCTGATAGTCATTTCTGCCTAAACTAGACAACTCTTGACCAAGGCTTGGGTGATTCAGTGGAAGGTGCTTTCCCACTTGGTTCTACTGATATTCTGTTGGACTTTAGTGCTTTGTAATGTGATTTTATCGGCTACATATTTTTCACCGAGTCTAAACCTCTGCGGAAATGGGTGGTACTGCGGAAGAAAGTGAGAGCCACCTACCTTAGGTTAGTTACTGTCTGCCTTGGAGGTGAGGCTTCACTTGACCTGCTGTGCTAGACTCTCTGGGTTCATCCCAGGCCCCTTTGCAACTGGGCTACCAGTGTGTGGAGGTGGGAAGGGGGCTAGGGAAACCCGGTACCTCTTGAGAACCCAAGAATCATCTTTTGACAGAATTAGCATAGAAGTCCTCACATCCAGTGTGTTCCTGAACTGCCTTTCCATTCTCTTGAAACAGTTGGACTTGGGTCTTTTTGTAGATACAGCCTTAGAATAAAACAGGAAATGGAAACCCGCTGAAGCCCCAAACAGGAAATGGAAAGGTAGTTCAAACATAAACTTACCTACTGGGTCTAGAACAGTGACTCAGAAGTTACACTGCTTCCCTGGCATGTACAAGGACCTCGGTTCAAAGCCCAGCACCACATACATAGCTAAGTGTCAGAAAAATAAAACCCAGATGAAAACATAAATAAACTTGATTCTCTCTTTCCCTGTGTTTCTTAAAAAACAACAACAACAAAAAAAACTGACTTGGAAATGCTCAGAGTAGCTGTGATGAAATGTGGGGCATCTATAAATCAGCAATGATCCCAGGGGTTCTTCCTTTACTCCCCATTGTGTCTGGCTTTGGGGAAATGAGTTTGTAATACTCAGAACAGGAAAAGTCACATCTGATTATTTTATTTTTTAAAAAGCTACTCATCTCAGATGTATTGAATTCCTCTTTTTTAAATATTGTCATAAATTTACACATCATGAGTTTGTGAATGCCAGTTCTGACTCATCCACCAACATGTAGTGTATCAGTTGTATAAAGTTCAACCTCCTGTGATTTCACCCTAGGGTGATTTCTGAAATAGCCAGCAAAGAACAGGGCTGGTCAGTAACACCTGTGCCCACTGTAATTAGGCATTTGTTAATGTTTGTAGAGCGCTGAAGCCACCCGAAGGAAGGAAACATCGCACCTGGCCTCAGGGAAGGGGCCTTTTCTGGCCATGTCTTCAACAACTTCTGCTGAGCCAGAAGTGGACCAGCAGGACAGTCATGTCAGCAAGCTCATATTCTTCCTCTTTGTCTTGGGCGCCGTCCTGCTGTGTGTGGGAATTTTGGTTTCCATCTTCGGGTACCAGGCCTGCCAAACCGAATCCATCCAAGACTGCAGCATGGTGCTGAAGGTCGCTGGGCCTTCATGTGCTGTGATTGGGCTTGGGGCTGTGATCCTGGCCCGCTCCCGGGCAAGACTTCAGTTCCTGGAGAGGCAGAGGCGAGGCGACCAGGCAGACCCCAACCAACCCTTCATCTGTGGAGAGAGCCGCCAGTTTGCCCAGTGCCTTATCTTTGGGTTTTTGTTCCTGACAAGTGGCATGCTTATCAGCATACTGGGCATTTGGGTCCCTGGATGTGGCTCAGACTTGATGTCCGACACAGTGAACGATACAGAAACTGCTGGTATGGAGTCCCCGATCTGTGGGTTCCTTTCCCTACAGATCATGGGGCCCTTGATTGTGCTTGTGGGATTATGCTTCTTCGTGGTTGCCCACATCAAGAAGAGAAACAACTTGAGTGTGAGCCAGGATGCCTCTGAAAGCGAAGAGGGACACATCCATAGTATGGAGCCTGTCCAGGTCACTGTAGGTGAGTGGCTATCATTCAGGCATTTACCCATATCAGATTGGCTGTTGATTCAAGGCTTCACTGGGCTACCCTCAAGTCTGGGCTACATACTCTTTCTCACTTCTTTGTTCTCACACAATGTGTACACACACACACACACACACACACACACACACACAACCCCCAGGCACCCATACCGTGCTGCTGCTGTGGTGGGCCCTGTAGGAATCCTCATACACACAATTTCTCCCAGCGACTCTCTTATTTAGCAAAAGCATGGGGGCATTAAGTAATGATCTTGACCGAGGGCACAGAGCAAATTAACAGGGGAGTGAGAAGAACTGTAAGGACAGCCTTGGAACCTTCTGTCACCTTAGAGACCCATCAAGTGACCCCTCTATTTCCCTGTGATTCTCCTGCTGGAACTGTATAGTACTATCAGTTGTGGGACAATGCTTGGGTTCTCCTTCCTGGCTGTCACTGGCTGATGGTTCTTGATAGATCCTTAAACCTCTCCTGCCTTAGTTTATATATCTACTAAATGAGCATTATGTTTCTAAGACTCCTTCCAGCACCAACATTCTAGGAGTCCAGTTCTGTCCCAAGTGCATGAGTCCTCTGCCCTGGTTTCCATATTGTTCTTCACTTTCTGTAGCTTCATCCTTGGCTGCAGGCTTGGGGCAGGATTTGCTTGTATGGGAGTGGCTGTTGGTTCAAGTCTGTCAGTGACAGACTGAGATGAAATGTGACAGCGCTTCTTTCTCCCATGGAATGCCTAGAAATTCCCTTTGGGTCTCCTGGGTGTTGAAGAAGAGGTGGGTTACCTTTTCCAGCATCAGCCTCCTGCCAAGCAGTATCAGTAGTTTGAACTTCAGTTTTATACAACCAAGGAAAACCCCATGGGTGCTCATATGCAAATCTTTTTGTTATTGTTTTGTTTTGTTTTTAATCTCCTGCTTTTACAAGGCTAAAACCCTGAAGCTACAGCCTCAGAACTTGGTTATTACATGAAGAAAGGGCTCCCCCAGTGTTATAAGTGTTCTCAGCCTTTTGGGGGAACTCACTGGGGTACCAGTAAATGCATTCATTGGATGCTTTGTTCCCCCACTTGGTTGGGAAATTTTGAGGGGTACTCTTTGGGTTTTCTAGCAGAGGAGTTTCTGGAATTTCTTGGCCCAGACTCCCACCTAATAGCTGGCAGTGGGTGCAGGCAAGAAGCAGAGCTGTCGGTGCTGCTCTTGGGTGTGTGTCCTTGTCCTGAAGTTGACACTGCATAGTGCAAGATCTTTTCCACTTAACTCTCTGTGCCCCATCAAGCCTGTGAAACTGGCATCTTTACTCTTGTTTTCTTTGCAGGTGGTAGGAGAGGGTTTATATTTTAGATGATCTGTCCACCATGGCCACGCTTAGTGTTAGATCCTAGAATCAGGAACAGGTTATGAAATGGCCCTGCTTCCCTCCAGAGGTGTTTGCAGTGACCTCACAGAGGACATCAAGTTTTTGAAGACCTGGAGAAAGGCGAATGCCAGGGGTGAGCCACTTTCCAGGGACAGCAGGTTGCAAGGTGTGAGTAGCAGAGCTGATCAACACAAGGATGGGTGCCCTTGGAGATAAGAGTCTGCTCTGCACATTTCCTTGTTTGCTTTTGACCAGTGATGGCCTTCCCTGGAGGCTTGCGTCGCAGGTTCATTATTCTACAACGTGTAATTAAAGTGAGCACTCAACCCCAATTCCTGTGATCCACCAAGGCCTTCTGAAAAGTAAAGTGATAATCCCAAGACATCCCTGACTCTTTAACAAGTTGAGATTAGTGTTATATATCTGAATCTCCAATTACCAACTTCTTGCAGAAGTAGAGATGGAGCTTATGCATTTTTGAAAGAGTAAATCACCTCTGGGGAAGTGCTGTAGGCCTTAGGGCGCAGCCTGCCAGCTGGGGGTGTTTCTTCATCAGGCAAGTCAGTGACCTTGGCCTGCAAGTGAGATGGAAGTGGCGTTGCTGTGTGTTAGACCTAAGAGTTTGCTCCGTGCTTGGCACTGCTGTTACCGCTGGACACACATAGTCTCCTCCAGTCCTCCTGCCTGCTGTCTGAGGCAGGTACTGTTTGGCTGCACTTTGCAGCCAAGTCCCACCCAGCAGGAGAGCTTGTTCAGAGCCATGTTGGGTTGGTCATTGGCAAATAGCTTTTAAAAAATCCTGTACCAACACGGGCACACAATTGCCACCAGTGCAAACCAGTCTCCTCCCTACAAGGAAATAAAGTGCTCTCTCTTCTTTCATTTTGCTTGAACTGTCGTCTGATGTTGCCAACTTATTGGAGGCCTTCCTGTGACCTCTCGTGGTGGCACTGCCACACATCTAGAATGTTCTGGATAATTTCTGTGGAACAATGCATTGAAATTTGAAGGTATTGGGATTCAAATGCAAATTAGAGCTTACTTGGTCCCTAGTTTCTCTTCCTCAAAACAAGGGGATGTATGTATTCTAGAGTGAACAGAAGCAATAGAAACACAAGAAAACAATTGTTTTCTTTGAGTTTGACCTTCATCTGTTCAACTTCGGTAAAATTTTGGGGGATACAATACTAGGCAGAACATGGCTTATTGTCATTTGTTCAAAGACTGAAACTAAGTTTAGTTTGAGGAACTTGGCACTTTACCCTACAGCTGACTTTTGATTAAGCAAAACTATCCATTCCAAATGAGAAAAGTTGGGCTGGAGTGGTTATGGCACTTGCCTGGCATGTACCAGGATGCTGGTTCAAACCCCAGTACCATGTACACCTCTAAGTGTCAGAAGGACAAGACCCAAATGAAAAAATAAAGCTGATTCTCTGTCTCTCTCTCCCTTTAAAGAGAGAGAGAGAGAGAGAGAGAGAGAGAGCTTTATCAGCAGAAGACCCCTCCAGGAAGGGAAGGGAGCTTGTTGGCAAATGCCTCACACAAATCTTTCATGTCTGACTTACTACGAAACAGAGGCCACGTCTGCACTGCAATGGTGAGCACTCTGGGCCCACTTTAAAAACAAAACAAACAAACAAAAACAAAATAAACCCCAAACTGGTAAAACATATGTTACAAAATTTACTATTTTAACAATTTTTAAATATACAACTCAGTGACATTAACTACATTCACAGTGTTATACAACCATCATCACCATCCATTTCCAGAACTTTGAACTTTGTCGTCATCTCAAACAGAAACTCTGTACCCATTAAACAGTAACTCCATTCCCTTTCCCTCCCCAGCCCCACCCCAGCCCTGCTAACCTATTCCGCTTTCTATGTGGACTCCACAGGCCTGCTTCCTAGTTCTGGAGTGAACGCCAGTGTTTTGATGTTTTGCTGTCTACAGATGGGCCAAGTACACAATTAATTGATTTTGCTCTTGCTAATTTGCTTCCATGTGTCTTCAACCAAATATTGTGTTTCCCCAGGTGACTCGGTGATAATATTCCCACCCCCTCCACCACCTTACTTTCCTGAGTCTTCAGCTTCCACAGGAACCCGAAGTCCTAGGGCTAACAGCTTGCTTCCGACCGAAAACCCGCCTTCATATTACAGTCTTTTTAACGTTGGGTAAGACTTGCCATTTGATTGTGACATGTAACCTGGCAGGCCAAGACATGAGTTCAGGCCAGTCTAGCTCTGAGGCTTCAGCGTGAGAGTTAACAGTGTGCTGAATATCATTTAGCTGATATGTCAGTATCAGCCTTGACATTAACACTTCCTTTCAGGAAATTCCGGGCAGCACCTACATTAAATATATTAAAAGAGGTTAATATGACATCATCTCAGGGCCTCTTCACGTGCTTCTAGCAGGTGGTCCCCAAAATGTCTAACAACCCACCCAGACCAAGTGCTGCAACAGGGTCTGGGAGGGCCCTGCCCTCTTAGTCACCACAGCTTCAGATAGTGGGGAGGCACAGATAGCCTAGGGGATCCCCAATAGGTCCGCCTCCTTCTAATGGAGGTGCTTGGTGACCAGCTAAAATCAGCCTGTACCCTGACTTGACCCAGCTGCACCTCCCTCAGGTACGGTCCTTCCCTGGGCCTCAGAGTCTCTCAGATTGACTGAGGAGAAATGTCCTACCTGCACCCTCCGTGACACAGCAGGCTGAGGCAGCAGGAGTCTGGAAGAGTGTGAGAGGGATGGGAACAGAAGCAGACATTGAGGAAGAGGGGGAGATAATGATCTCCAGCAGGAGCAGCAGGGGCACAGAGAGAATCAGTGGTGGTGGAGGGACAGGGAGTGTGGGCCCTTGAGGCAGAGTGCATAGGGCCTGGTCTCTGCACAAAAAGGAGGTGTTAGAGATGGCGGTGCAAAGAGATTGCTGAAACCAGGAGGGCAACCAGTCAAAGGCCATCGGACCCTGGGTGGGAGGGGAAAGTGTGCCAGGAAGGGGTTCTGGGAAGTGCCAGGCACAAGAGGGCTTGTGCTTGTGCAGACCGCAGAAGAGCAGCACTCAGGGGGCAGGGCTGGAGAAAGTGCTGGTGCCACTGTCTGAAGGGGAAGCCAGGGAGTGGGAAAGGAGGAAGGGTTGCTGGGAAATTTCCCTGGGGGCAAAGTGGAGTGTGGGGCAGGACTCAGTGAGATCTGTCTTCTGCACAATAAGATGATGTACATTTTTGAGAGCAGGGAGGAGCAAGAGTCAAGGGACCAAGCTGGAGCAGTGTCTCAGTGGTTAGAGCGCTTGCCTGGCAAGCACAAGGACCCAGGTTCAAACCACAGGACCATGTACACAACTAAGTGTCAGGGAAGCAAAGGCCAGATAAAAATAAATAAAAGTGATTCCCTCTCTCTTCAAAGAAAAAGAAAAGAGTCAAGGGACCTGGTGACCACTACTGGGGCTGGGAGCAGTGCTGCCCTGGCTTGTCATTGTGTTTAAGCACCTGTTCTACCTCCTCATCTTGAGGGTGCACTCTGGGGAGTTAGCAGCTCCCTGACCCCCACTGCCCAGGTGGAGCAAGCCCAGGTGTGTGGCCATGGAGAGGGGTGCTGGTGGACATCCGCCTTTCCTCCAGGTCCTGGAGGGAGCCAAGCAATGCAGAGAAGGTGGCACAGGCTATCTGATGAGAGGGGGAAAGATGGTCTGTGGGCTTCACAGGAGGTGAACTCAGGAGCTCCCTGCCTGGAGAAAGGGCAAGTTGGGGCTGGCCGTCTGGATAGTGCTAATAATGAAATTTGTCCATTTTTTTTCTTCAGTGACAAAGTTTCCCAAACCATACAATAATATTTAGTGACTTAAAAATAAAGCACCGCTGGCGCTGGGAATGTGGCTTAGAGGTAGAGCACTTGCCTAGCATGCCCTAGGCCCTTTTCCACCCCTAGCACAGGGAAATACATAAAGTAAAATAGAATGCTAATCCGAAGCCACTGCTTCTGCTCTCGCATCCTGAGTCCCAGGGTCTGGCTTCTCTTCCATTACTTAACGTGGTTCTCACAATCACCCCTGGAAGAAGGCACCATTATCACCCTCACTGTACAGACATGGAAACTGGGACTTAGGGACCTTAAATAATCAGGAAGCAGCAGGATGGGATTCCAGCGCAGGTCCATCTGCTCAGTCAGTCCCTTAACCAGGGTGCCTCTCTGTCTCCTCTCAAGTTTTAATTTTCTACTTGCATAAGTCCATCTACCTCTTGTTAGCTGACTCTGAAGACAAACTAGCACGGGACAGTCACTCAGAGCGTGTGTGTGCGGGTGCTCTCCTCGGGTGGCATCTCTGCCTTCCTCCTCAGTGTCATTCAGTGACGAGGAGGATGCCAGAAGGAGTGAGGCTGTAATGTTACAGTCAGCTCAAAAGTAAGGAGAAGGAATCCAAACAGATCTATAAAAAGCAGGGTGTGGGAGAAGTGACTCCTCAGGCCCTGGCGGCCACTTCTAAGTGCATATCATTCAACACTCGATGGGAACCTACTTCAGGGGCGTTGCTGTTTTGATCTTCTCCCTTTCACGGTCTCTGCCCTTCTTAGCAGGACCCCAGCTCCTGACAGCCAGGGCATGGCTGTGTACACCATTTCTGGGACTCCTTCCCCCTCTGAGATCTCACACGGTCCGCATCTTCCATTGGATTTACCCCCTAGATATGAAGAAAAGGAACACGCCCCAGCCACATCCTCATCTCCATCTTCTGAGCCTTCCACACTGTGAACCATGGACTCTAGTGCCGTTTTATATACAATGAATCGCTATTTTATTTAATTTGTTTTTTAATAAAAAATATATGATAGCATTGACTGTTGTGTCCTTATTTTCCCAGTATAGCATCAACAGGGTAACCCTGTTGGCCAGGTAAGCCTTCCAGGTTAGATTCTAGCTGTTGGTGCTTCAGACTACAGAAGAGGCATAGTGCCCTCCTGCCATGCACTTAACAGGTTTCTCATTTAGATCTACAACTCTGGGAGGTGGGTGGGCTATTTTTAGAGGTGGCTTTAAAAAGGCTCAGAGAGGCTAAATGACTTGTTCAGGGTCACACAGCTTCTAAATGATGAGGTCAGGTTTTGAGCCCATCTCTCTGGCTTCTGAAAGCCAAGCTCCTATCACTACCCCTTGCTGTCAAAGGGCAACCAGAAGCAGTTGTTAATGTTTAGCTCACTCCACTCTGTCTCCAGTGTTTGCTTCTGGAACAGAGAAATACAATGACTCTCCTCGTTTCTTTTCCTCCTTCTTCCTTTCCTTTCCTGCTCTTCCTCTTCCTCCCTTCTTTTCCCATTTCTCCCTCTTTCTTTAGGGAGCCTTTACACAGGAGCAGTCATAAAAACGCTGGTACCCTGGAGTCTCCACAGAGTGAAGTTTCTTGACCGGATATTTCTTGGGGGTATTTTGGCTACTAGGTTGCCTTTGAGAGTTCCAGGAAGAATGTGCCTTCCTGCAAATTTGTCCTGATACAAAATGGTCTGAACCATTGGCTTTTATTCTTGTAAGGTTACTGCTGAATAAAACTTTTTATAGAGTTGGCTATGGTGATATGTATTTAAAAATTAATGACTATCATCAATATTTCTACCTGGGAGGATCTGATTTGTAGTATATGAAATCTGTATTAATTTAACAATTTTCTTGGCAATAAGATTGGCTGTAGCAAGAATACCAACTTTTCAGGCCTTTACCACAAGCCATAATCCCCACAAGTCGGCATTATCCAGCATTTAAGGGCCTGAGAGCAGAGCTTGAGGGCATCTACGCTGCCACAGTTAACTAAAGTAATGACTAGTTTCATGTGAATTGCCACCACAATAAATCAGGAAGGCTGTACAAGCCGTCCTAATCTATTTTTAAATTGGACATTTATTGGGTTGAACTGCCCTTACAATTCTGCTTTTTTTCCTGCTGGAAGGTTAATTATTCACATTTTAAAATTAGAACAAAGGGTGAATTATAGCCACTTCCTTCTGCTGCTATTTGTTTAAAATGACCAAGCTGGAACTTCTAGATAGAATTACTTTTAAATATTCATGAGTTTTCTTATATAATCAAGAGTCCTATAATGGCTTAGAATTAAGGTTTGTAACTGGGCGTTTTACATGCTAATAAACAAGTAGTTAGAGACGTCTAGGAAGAAGTCTGACCTTCTGGTTAGAGAAGTCTGTTGGCCTCTGTTAGCGGCTTGTGCTATTTAGCGCAGCAGGCACTGAAGCCAGAGTCCACAAACCTCAGGGCCTGGCTGCGCGGGTGTTTACTGTGCTACCGAAAGGACACGCTGCAGAGCTGGGGCAAAGCTTTTGCGGTCACAGGAAGACGCGTTCTTCGCTCACCAAGCTTCTGGTGCAGGATGTCGCTGCCGAGAACCCACTTGGCAGATCCTGCTGGTGTTGTGTGGTGCGTGGTGCTGGGCCTTGATCCCAGGACCTTATGCATGCTAGGTAAGGCTCTACCACTGAGCTACATCTCCAGCCCCAAATTAGCCATTTTAAAGAGGACAATTCAGTGGGATTTAGTTCATTTGCAATATCATGCAAAATGCCACCTCCATCTAATTCCAACGCATTTTCACCCACCCTAACGTAAAACTCCATGCTTGTCTGTCAGTCCCTCTTTCTCAGCCTACCTCCGGCCCCTGGATATTTCATAAATGTGGAATCATACAATATGTGCCATTGTATGTCTGATTTCTTCTAGCATGTTTTCAAGGTGTGTCCATATTGTTGCGTACTTCATTCCTTTTTACAATCAAGCACTATTCCATGGTATACATATACCACAGTGTGTTTACCCATTCATCCACCGATGGACATCTGGCTTGTGTCTAACTTTGGTCTGTTGTGAGTAGGGCAGCTATGAGCGTTTGTGTGCAAGTATTTGTTGGAGTGCCTATTTTCAGTTCTTTGGGGTATATATTCAGCAATGGAATTGCTGCATCATATGCCAATTTAATTTTATTTATTCATTTGATTTTGGGTTCCAGGGATTGAATACAGCCAGGGATGCTTAACTACTGAGCCACCTCCTCAGCTCATTTTATTTTTTTATTTTGAGACAGGGTATCACTAAGTTGCTTAGGGCTGCACTAAGTTACTTTGAACTTGAAATCCTCCTGCCTCAGTCTCCCGAATTGCTGGGATTACAAGATGCACCACTGCATCTAAAGTTGCCATATGCCAACTTGATTTTGTAGCTTTTGAGGGTACACTAAAGGGTTTTCCACAGTGGTTCACCCATTTACATCCCTACAAGCAATGTATGAGAATTCTAATTTTTCTACCAATACTTGTTTTTTTTAAAAAAATTATAGCTATTGTAGTTGATTGAAAATAGTATTTCATTGAGGTTTTTATTTGCATTTTCCTAATAAATAATGATATTGAGTATCTTTTCATGTGTGTTGCTTGTTTTGTACATCACACATTATCATCAGCACAGAAACTCTTAGATTGTTATGATTTGTCCTTCTAAACTCATGCAGAAATTTAATCCCAAAGTCATAAGTCAATGATGTTAAGAAGCTAGAAACTAATCCGATTACAGTGGTTATAGAGGTGGGGTCTTTGGGAAGGTATTAGGCTTAACAATGTCATTAGATTGGAGCCCCATGATTTAATCTTAGTGGTTTTATAAGAAGAGGGACACAGACCAGACATATAGACACACAGACATACATCTATGCTCCTGACATGATGTGACCTGACCGGGGGGAACAGGAGCCTTGCCAAAGCCTCTACCATGCTGCTTGGACTTCTGGTCTCCAAAACTGTGAGCTAAATCTACCCCTTTTGTTTACCAGTTCGCCTGCCTCAGGTATTCACAATAATGAGAAGCTGACTTATTAGTCACAGATCTCACACCAGATTTCTTCTTATGGTGTTGGGAGGTCTGATGTCCCCACCTTACATAAAATACTAATGTGATCTGCAAACTCAGGTGGGATGACCTACCTGTGGGGGGGAGTGCTGCCATGCCACCTCTGGACACTGGGGAAACCCCTTTGTGTAAATTCTTTGGTCTCCCCTGGGGTCAGTTAAATGCACCAACCCCATCAGAGAACTCTACTGAAGCTAAAGCAAGTTTTGCCTAGTAAGTTATCTTCGGTATTTCTTCATCAACATGAAAAGCGAAGGAGGAGTGGGGCAGATCAAGGTAAGCAGGTATTCAGAGGGTGAGAGCCCAGGCAGGCAGGAAAGCATATTTTCATCCCATTCCTACCTGAAAGTTTGGACCGAGGATCAAGGAAGGGCAGGAAGACCAATGGTGGCTCCCTGACATCCTCACGTGGGCATGACCCCTGGCCGGCTGACCGTGTGTTGTGCTGAGGTCTGAGGCAATGTGTTTTCTCTTCTGAAGGGAGTTATCAGACTAGGATAGGTCTCAGGAAAGGACTGGAACAGGAGGCAGAAACCAGAGTTCAGAATGGAAGAGAAGGAAGTGAGGCCTGGGAGTTCCCTGGAGGTGCAAGGAGCTGCTCTTGGGGCACACTTAGCACTCAGATGGGGCCTCTATCCCGTGGGGGCAGGCCCTGCGGTGTTTCCCAAACTTCTCTGAGGGTGAGAACTGCCTGGCATCACCTGGGATGCTTGCTGAACATGTGAAATTCCTCGATCCACTGAGTCCAGATCTCTAGGAAGTATTTTTACCATCTGGGAATCTGGGAGGTGCGGCCTATGGGAATAGCACCCTGCGGACTGGGTAATATGATTAACTGCCGTGCCTTCTAGGCCTTCTGGAGAGTTCTGTCTACAGCCCCTGCCAGTGCTAAGGGACTGGAGGTGTGCGTAACAGCTGATCCCAGTGCTGATGGGGGGCTTCCCACAGGCTCCTCACCCTGGCCTTCCGGGCAGCTCTGCTGATGACTCAGGAGAGTTCTAAGGGAGTAGGGAAACAGAGGCAGAGCTTTACCACCTGCCTACTTCTCTCCCACGTGGGTGATCCCCCTCTATTTCCAGCCATGGAGATCTTGGACTCAGTTATTAAGGAAAGTGTAGTTTATCTTTGCTTCTTTGTCTTGGAAGAGGCCAAGACTGTGCCCTGGAAGCATGGATGCTTCTTGCCATCTCTTCTTGCCGTAGAGATGGAGGGAAACATTTGCTGGGTTGAAGGGGAAGTTGCTTGAGATTGTGCAAGTGGGAAATAGCATGGAAAAAGCCCTTGCCAGCTCTCCTCTCCTCCCCACCCACGCCTCCCAGGTCCGTTTGCCTAGGATGGATGCGTCTCCCTGGTCAGTACATGGGGCTGTGTTCTGAGAATGTGCCTTGGTACAGGAAGCCCTGATCTTGGGCCTCTGCTGTAGGAATGTCTCCAAAGGAGGGTTAAGTCAGGAAGCACACTGCGGGGGCAGCGGGCCTGCGGGGAGGAAGGCCAGCTGACGGATGGAAGGGAGCCATGCATGGCCTGCCAGCCGTGGTCCACAAGCCCTCCTGAGGTCTCGCATACCTGGGATTCCTGGAGTATCATGCGTGCTGCCATCACTCCAAGCACCCCAAGAGGAACAAAGCGGAGGGCTGGGGTGCAGCTTTTCCTAATAAGGATTGCTTTGTGGGGGGAGAGTCTGGCTGGGTGTAGCATGTGACTGCTTGAAAATGCTCTCTGCCCCTGTGCAGTGACCTCAGCCAGGGAGGTGTCCCTGCCCTGTGGACTGAGGTGGGGCCAGTGCAGGAGTGTGGTGGGACTTCATCCCCAAGGCATCAGGTGGCAGACAGCAAAATGGGAGGAGGGTGCTGGTGGACAATCAGCTAACTGCTGTGGGTCCTCCCAAGCTTGCTCAGGGCCTGAAGGTGCCAGAAGCTGGGCAGGCTGCTGGGTGGGGCTTGATGAACCACCACTGCTGTCCTGTGCCAAACCACTCACAGGACATTTCCTTAAAGGCTTTAGAAGGAGTGAATGAATCTTACCTACTGGCACCGGCTGGGCCAAATGATTTCTTAGGGGTTTTCACAAAGAAGGAAGACTGCCTCTGTTCCTAGGAAGACTCGACTAGGAGGCCAGGACCCAGAATGGCAGTGAGGCCTGGGATAGAGGGCCTGGTTCTTCCTCAAATCCAGGGTCTTCCTGGTGTCCTTGCCCCAGCCTAGAAGTGGACTTTTCCCTGACTGCCTGGTCTCCTAGGACTCTCTGTGTACAGATGGTGGTGCATTATTAGCCTTCCCTCGCCCTCAGGTGCTAAGTTGCCTCTAAGAGTCCCCTCCTTAATGCTCTGAAACTGTGTTCTTCCCTTGGGGTACTCAGGGCAGAGGAGTTTCTGGGGGTCCACTCTGCTGGTGTCTCAGCCTTTTGTGTGGAGCAGCAGCCATGCAGCGGGGCCAGAGCTCTGCTCTTAACAGGTGCAACCTAAGGAGTTTCCCATCAAGCTCTCCGGCACTCCCTCCTGCCACTCTGGAGAGGTGACATTCATGATATCTCTCACACATGGATTCAGAGATGGGACCTGCCCCAAAGCCTGCCTGACTCCAAGGCTGTGTTCTCCCTCAATGTACCCAGGGACGGGATATCCTATGGGGTGGCCAGGCAACTTCCCTTCTCCCATCCTGGCCCATTGTGGGGTACACTTTGGCTCTGGAACTGGAACTGCTGACCAGTTCTTACAAGGTCCCCCTGTTTCTCTCCACAGTAGGCTGCTGGCTTTGGAGACTTCTCTCTCTGGAATCCTTCCAGGTTGAAGGGGAGCTAGAATGGTGAGGGGCAACATATTTATCAAGATTTCAAAGGGAGGGGCTGGAGCGGTGGCTCAGCGGTTTCGGCGCTTGCCTGGCAAGCACGAGGACCTGGGTTCAAACCCCAGCACCACGTACACAACTAAGTTTTGGAGCAACTAAGGCCATGTGAAAACTAAATAAAGTTGTTTAAAAAAAAAAGATTTCAAAGGGAGCCTTCAAGTTCAGTATAGGGTCATAAGATAAATTAGAAGCAGAGTGTCCTTTGCTATCAGGGAGGCAATTTTGGGTCCCCAACCTGGAAAAAAAAGTCACTTCAATACTTGTTGCTCCCACTCATTATAAATACCATTAGCACCAGGTGCTGGTGGACGCAGTAAGGAAAAGCCAAGGTAGATGGTGGCTGCAGCGCATGTGGGCTGGGCAGATGGCCTGAGACTGCAGAATCCTGTGTGAGAACGAACCTGCTGGAAAACTCCCCAGTTAGCTGGGAAATCTGCAGCAACAGCTTCCCCAGGGCAGAGACGGTATGAGGGGCCTGGACAAGGGAGGACGTGGACCTGGACATGCAGCCCGCCTTCACTGGGGAAAAGCTGGAAGCCCAGCCCTGCTGGCTGGTGGAGCTCCAGCCAGAGCCTTCCTCTCCTGCCAGGTCAACCCTGGATTTGGCGGGGACTGGCTGACTGCCAGCATGAGGAAGGAGGAAAGTTTATTGAAATGTCATTCAATTAAAAATTCTTTTTTTTTTTCTCAAAACAATGCTGCATTAAAAAAACTACAATATGAATATTTATGTTATTTTCTATTGGAATAACTAATAACTTTTTAGTCATTCACCTATTTATGAACATTTAGATTGCTCCCCAAATAAGCAGGAGAAACAAGGGGAGGGAGAAACTGAGTTGCCACTGCTGCCTGGATTCACATGTGGAAACTCAAACCGCCTGTCCTTCCACCCAGGCCTGCTTATAACTGTTCTGATTTGTAACAAATCGGAAAACTCATAAGCATTAAGAACAAGAGATCAGGACTGGAGAGGTGACCCAGTGGTAGAATGCTTGCCTGGCATGCATGAGGACCCCAATTCTAACCCCAGAACCACACACACAACTTAAGTGTTGGAGAAACAAAAACCAAGTAAAAAAAATAAATAAAATTGATTCTCTCTTAAAAAAAAAAAAAAGGATAAAAGTTCAGCAAAGTTTGCTTAGTCACTGGATTTCCCCCGCCAAACACAAGGACTCAAGAAGCTGTCACAAGGACTTCATTAAGTGATGTAGGGCTGGAATCCCTCAGGGCATTCTACCCAGAATGGAGGCACATTCTTGCTCCAAGAAGATCCTTGACAAGTGGGTGTACTTTCCCCCCACAGTTCCCTACTGTTAGATATAGATATTATTTCTAATTTTTGTTGTGAGGAAAAAACATGCTAAAATGAAGGTTTCTTATTTTGTCTGCAAGTTTTTACTTTTTTCACTTGTTTTCTCTGAATGTATATAATATATAATATGTCTACATGTATTTGTGGTGGTTAATTTTTATGCCAACTTTACTGCGGTGTGGGATTCACAGAAAGCTGGTAAAACATGATTTCTGGTTGTATCTGTGAGGATATTTCTGGAAGAGACTGGCATTCAAATCAAAAGACTTAGTAAAATGGATCTGCCCTCAGATATATAGATGGCATCATCCAATATCTGTTGAGGGCCTGGAGGGAACAAACAGAAAGGCAGTCTTCCTGAGATGGGACATCCACCTTCCCCTCTCGGCCCGGAGCTCCTTGCTCTTGGGTCTTTGGTCCAGGAGGTCTCCCTCTCCACACACACTGTTTCTCAGGCTTTCTGCCTCATGATGACTCATCCCACCAACCTTTCTGCTTCTCCAGTGTGAAGACTGGAGAGGGACTTTTGGGCCTCCATGCTGTGTGAGCCAAGTGCTATAATAAATTGCTACTGTACTTTGGATTTTCAACGTCCCCTGGTTTAGTCAACTTTTTCATTGCTGTGACTGAAAGACCTGACAAGAACAACACAGAGGATGAAAAGTTGATTTGGGGGCTCACAATATCAGAGGTCTCAGTCCACAGACAGCAGGTTCCATTCCTTGGGGCTGAAGGTAAGGTGACATCATGGCGGAAGAAAGAATGTGGGGGAGGAAAGTGACTCGAGCATTGTAAACAGGAAGCAGAGAGAGACTAAGCTCAGTTCACCAAACATGTACCCCAAAGGCACACCCCCAGTAACTCACCTCCTCCACCCACAACCTACCAGCCTACAGTCACCACTCAGTTAATCTGTAAGGGGATTAACTCACTGATTGGGTTAATGCTTTCATAACCCCATCATCTCTCCTCTAAGCCTTCTTGCATTATTTCCCATGTAAGCTTTTGGGGGACACCTCATATCCAAACCATAACATTCCTGAAGGCCGTGCATTGGAGGCTTGGTCCCCATCCTGTAGCACTATTGGGAGGTGGTGGAATGTTTAAAAACAGGGGTCCTAAGGGAAAGAATTTAGATTGCTGGGGGACAAAAGGGATATGGGACACTGGCTCACCCTCTCTCTCTCTCTCTTTGCTCCCAGTAGCCTTCTCTACCACAAGCTCCCACCATGATGTACTGTGCACCAAGGCCAAGTAATCATGGACTGCAAAGTCTGAAACTGGGAGCCAAAGGAAACATTTTCACTTGTTAACTTGATTTTCTTGGTATCTTGTCACAGTAACACAAAGCTAACTATCTACACACACACACACACACACACACACACACACACACACCCTTCCTATGAGTTTTGTTTCTTAGAGGAACCCTGACTAATACAATATCACTGTTTGAATATTGAACTATTCGAGAGTAAACTGTTGACACAATTCTTTATTGCCAAATATCTCAGTATTTCTCTCTCAAAAAAAGATATTATCTTAAAAAGTCAATAGTACAATAGCAAACTATCAAATTCAGGAAATTTAACATTGTAACAATATTATCATCTAATATGCATTCCAGATTCAAATCATTCTTTTTAAAGATTTTCTCTTTTTTTAACAAGAATACAGACTACCACTTACATCAATTTTCCTTTTCATTTCACTACTGACCAGTGGTATGATGTCTTGCCTGTGTTTCTGGAAACTAGAAGTTAGACCCAAAAGATTGAACAGATAATTGTTAAACATTCATAGTTCAGCATAACCCAAGGCACCCACTGAGATGCTGAGTTTGAACTCTAAGGTGGTGGCCACCACCGCTAAGGGTGATGTTTTGGACAGTGCAAATCCCTGTTTGTTCCCCAGCCTAATGGCTTCCTGGGTGATCCTTGCCTGCCTGGACCAATGATTTCATGGCATCCTTCTGTAAAAAAGAGCAAGTGTTCCCTCATCAACCAGGAGCGAGTGACAGTTGCTCCTACCACGGCCAGGTAGGGGATTGCTTCCTCATCTTTCACCACCCATTTCAGAATGTACTGGTCTGCCAGGGATGCCACAACAAAACACCAGACAGCAGAAATTCATTTTCTCACAGTTCTGGAGGCTGAAAGTCCAAGATCAAGGTGATAATAAAAAGGGGAAATACTGGGGAAGGACGTTGCCCAAGCTCTATGGTTATGTTGTGTGCACGTACCAATACGTAACAAGGAGTCCCACCAGTATGTATGGTTATAATGTACCAATAAAAAAAAAAAAGGAAAGAAAAAAGGCGCTGGCAGGAGCAGGGTCTGCAGAGGCCTCCCTCCGTGGCTGCAGTCGCTGCTTGTCTCCATGTCCTCACATGGCCTGTGTGCCGTGCGAAACTCCTGGTGTGTCTTCCTACTCTTATAAGCACACCAGTCCTATTGCGTTAGGGCCCCACTCTCAGGACCTCATTGAAACTTAATTTCCTCCTTAAAGATCCTGTCTCCAATATAGTCCCGTTGAGGTTTAAGGCCTCAATCTTTAAATTTTGGTGGGGAAGCAATTCAGTCCACAGCACAAATTAAGGAGTTGGTATGGAAATTTCTTTAGTAAGGCCAAATGAGACTCTGACCCTTCTCTCTCTCTGTCCTTTTGTCAGGTCCCCAAGAGTCTTTGAGAACTATCTTGCTTCCTGGCACAAACTACCCCAGGATCACCCTGTACTTCTGCCCCGGACTGGTAGCAGCTATTTCTCCAGCCCTGGCTCCTTTGGAAAACAGATTTAGAAAAAGAAAATAGATTTAGACACCAAGATCTGGGGACTCCAAGTCTGCTCATTGCTGTTAGAGTGTCATTGTTTCTAGCACTTGCAATTATACTAAGGGATAAAAAAACATAAGTTGATATTATCATTTGTTCTCACTTATATTTAATACTAAGGTTAATTTTTGGTTTTAACTGAATTTTATTTGAACATATAAAACATAGAGAAGTCTTGGTTCCATTCCTTTCTCATCCTCTCTCTTCCACCTGCTCCCAATAAGCTGCTATTATTTTTATTTGTTTTGGGTCTATCTTTCCAGTGTTTCTTTTGGCAACACACACACACACACACACACACACACACACACACACACGAGTGGCGCATGCCCAAACATGCTGCTTTGCACCTTACTGTTTTTTTTAATCTAATAATATCTCCTGGCAATCATTTCATGTGCAGAGATCATTCTCGTTTCTTTTGTATGACTGTATAACACCATAATATGTGAACGTCCTCTAGTTTATTCAATCAGTCCTTTAATGATGGGTATTGAGGTGGTTTCTAATCTTTTAATACCATGAATAACATTGGAATGAATCATCTCATGCTTGTGTTGCTTTTTATTTCATGAAGGTGTATCTTCAGTGCAAATTCTTAGAAGTGCCATTGATACTTTAAAATATGAGTGCACATGTAATTTTCTTAGGTACTGTTAAATTCAACTTCACAAATGCCCTTTTGCACTTCCACTAGCGACATTTGAAAGTGCCCGTTTCCTTGAAATTTCATCAACGTAGTGCATTATCCAGATCCAACTTTTGATTTTGATTTTCTGCCAATCTTATAGAAAGACATTTCAGGACAGCTTTAATTTACATTTCTTCAAGTATGAGGGAGATGGAGCATCGTTTTTAATGTTAAAAGCCTTTTGGATCTTCTTTTCTGTGAACTGTTTATAGCCTTACCCATTCGTTTATATTTAGCCTTTTTTGTATGTTTGTTCTTTCCGTTTCGTTTTTTCGGTACTGGGAATTTAGCCCAGAGGTGCTTAACCACTGAGACACATCCTCAGCCCTTCTTATCTTTTATTTTGAGAAAGTGTCTTATTAAGTTGCTTAGAGCTTTGCTAAATCGCTGAGCCTGGCTTTGAACTTGTAATCCTCCCTCCTGCCTTAGCCTCCCAAAGTGCTGGGATTACAGGCATGTGACACTGCTCCCGCCAATTTTAGTTTATTTAAAAAAGAGTTTAACACAAATATTTTCTGATGCAAGCACTATCACTTTTAACATATCTACTAGAGAGCGGTAAGTAAAATATAAGATCAAACTACCAAGGAAATATCACAACCCTTACTTCACTCCTTCACCCCTAAACTCACTCTAATCAAAAAGTATTAGTGATCCCTTAAATTCTAACCTTTCTGCATAGGCTCTATTGAGTCAAGTGGAATTTTCTGGCACCCAACCATCACTTTTATTATTTTACAAAATCTTGGCCAGTCGACTGGTTTTGTTAGAACATGGTGTTAATGAAAGAAATGTTGCAGTTTCTATACCCAGATGTGTTGCTTGCTCTCCACTGGGAAAAGCTGTTCCCCAGCCATAAGTGGGGCTGCCCAGCTGTCTCACATTCAGACAGAAGTCTCAAAAGAGCACGCTGTGCGGAGGAGTGGAGATGGCGTCATCTCCAAACACAGCCCTTGCAAGGGGTGGGTGCCCCAAGTCCTGATTCTTTGGAGCCCTGATGTATTTCTGCCTGGGAATTCCACTGTGAGGTCAGCAGCCAGCTGAGAAGACACATGTGTCAAGCAGAGAAGCAGCCTGAGCCCTGCCTCACTTTGCAGTAAAACTGGCTGCCCCGAGTGGAGGGGCACATGGGTGAGCCCCGCAATGGCCCCAACACTGTGTGCAAAGCTCCCGTGTTTGTTATCTATTGTTGCATAAAAATACTACCCCACTGGACTGGAGTGGTGGCTAGGCGGTTATAGCACTTTCCTGGCATGCATGAGTACACGGGTTCAAACCCCAGTATCACGTATACAGCTAAGTGTCAGAGCAACGAGGGCCATGTGAAAAACTCAATAAAAATTGATTTTCTCTTTCTCTCTCTCTCTCTTTCTCTCTCTCTCTCACTTACTCACTGACCCTCTCTCTTAAAAACAAACAAACAAAAAACTACCCCACAATGAAGGGCTGGGAAGGAAGGAACCATAGATACACCTGTCACTTTGCAGGAATTCAGGACCGCTCAGCTGAGTGCTTCTCTTATAAGGTTGTGGTCAAGATGTTAAGTTAAGGCTGCAGCCCTCAGGAGATGTAGCTGGGGCCACAGAGCCCATTTCCAAGACAGTCACTCAAAATTTGTGTGCTTCTTAAATTCATGCATTAGATTCTAATCTACAATGTGATGATATTTGAGTGTGGGACCTTTGGGAAGTGGTCAGGTCATGAGGGTGGAGACTTCAGGGATGGGGTTAGTGCCCTTAGAACAGAGACCCCAGGAGCTCCCTCTCACTCTCCACCATGTGAGGACATAGATAAAAGCCAGACAACAGGTGAGGACCAGGAAGCAAGCCCTGACCAGCTACGAAATCTGTCGGTACCTTGATCTTGGACTTTCCAGACTACAGAACTGGAGAGAAATAAAATTCCGCTATTGATAAGCCAATTGGTCTATGACATTTTTGTTCTACAACCTGAATGGACTAACACAGACATTCTGATGACTGGCAAGTTCATGCTGCTGTTGGCAGGAGAAGCCTCACCTCCTTTCCAGGTGGACTCCCCATGGGACTGCTGGAGAGGCTTCACAATCATGTGAATCTGAACTTCCTGCAGAGCGAGTGATTTGAGAGTGAGAGGGTGCTGCTCTGCTGAGGGTCTGTGCTGAAAGTTGAGGACCATCACTTTGCTATATTCTGTTTATTAGAAGGGAGACTAAGTCTTGTTCTCACTGCAGGGAAGAGAAATTAGCTTCCAAAGTGAGGTGACATAAAAAAATTAAGGACATATATACATACACACACGTATATGTATATATACATATATATGTGTATATATGTATGTGTGTATATATATATATTTAGTACTAGGAATTGAATCCAGAGGTTCTTTACCACCAAGAAATATCCACAGTCCTTCATTCTTTATTTTGAGATAGGGTCTCACTAAGTTGATTAGGGCCTAACGAAGTTGTTGAGGCTGGCCTTGAACTTGCAATCCTCCTGCCTCAGCCTCCTGAATTGTGGGCCAGCATGCAGCACCATGCCTAGCTATGGACATACCTTAAAATCACCATAGGCCAGGATGCTTTTTCTCTTATAACTGAAGGGCTGCCTGACCCCTCGTCTGTGAGGCACGTCTATCTCTCTGGTAGACCTCAAGAAAGATGGATGTAGCCTCTTCCTGGCTTTCCTCCTAATGAAATGCCTGTATCACACCTGCTTCCAGTGTTCTTTGACCTGTTATAACATGGAAACTGTTAAAATGCAGCTTTATGAACTGCATCCAGACTTTCATTTCATTGGGTCAGGGTGCTAATGAATCTACAAGTATTCCTGTTACCCTGAGTCATTTGGTCCTAGCCCAGAAAGACAGTAAAGCACTGGATTTTTTTACTATTGTGCTTCTATGTCACCAAAAATCTCATCTCATCAACTTGCACCGAAGGGAAACTGGGGTACATCACTGGACCCCTTTACGGCACTTAGCACCACACCTGGCAGCAGTAAGTGCATCACAAACCCTCAATGGATGGATGACAAACAGGCGAATGAATGATTTATGATCAAAGCTCTGTTGTGGAGTGGTGGGGGCTCAGCAGTTATGGTGCTTGCCTGGCATGTGCGGGTACGCGAGTTCAAACCCCAGCACCACGTACACAACAAAGTCTTGGAGCAATGAAAGCCACATGAAAAACTAAATAAAAAATTGTTAAAAAAAAAAAAAAGCTCTGTTGCATTGAGTTTGATGATGCTTTTTCAAAAGTTACATTTCCCAACATGGCCTAAGATGCTATTCTTGCCAAGAAGCATCTGACCTCATTCTCGTGAAGCCTGTAGACCAAATTCACAGTTTATAGGAAATACAGGCAATAAAGGAACATGTTGTGTAGTGTCTTGAGAAGATAATTAAATGAATTCAGCATTTGGGGCATTTAGTAAGACAAACGACCTGGAGTCAATGGCATATTGAATAGGGGAAGAAAAAGTAGGGGGCTTGTTCTAGACCAAGAAAAATGTGTACACATGCGCACGCACACACGTTGATTTGAACATAATCATGCTCGGAGGCTTCCTGTTACCTTTGGCAGCATTTGAGTTACAATGGCACATTTGAGAGACTGCGACAGAACAGTGTTGCCTGAAAACCTAAAATATTTATTAATTGGCCTTTTAAGAAAAAGTTTGCTGACCCTCATTCTCGATTATAAGTGCTTCATGACTCTTCTGTTCCCATCAATGACAGAGTGATTAGTATTAGCTGGTCATCCTGCCACACACAAGTGGAAGACTAAGAAAAATATTTAAATAGATATTTTCCGACATGAGAACACACAAGACTGTACTCTAAGAGATGAAACAAAACATGGGGAGTCTTAGAATTAGCAGACTTTCTGCCAGAGGCATTTGGTCATCCCAACACAGAGAAAGAGCCCCAAGCTAAAGGCAAAGGCCCCGCTGAGCTGAAGACACAGATGTTGGCAATTGTGGAGACTGAGGCAGAGTACTGTAGAGAAACTACATAGAGAAAGAGCGTCAGGTCATAGAGTTCCCCTGAGTCTCTGGCTATATACATGTTGTGCAAGTATAGAGGGAGACATCACCAGGTCCGTCAAAGCACAGCCTCCAGGGAAAGAAAGGCTACAGCACCAGGAAACTAAGCGCCTTTGGAGCTCACAGAGTTGCGAGACACTTGGATTTTGACCATGAGGGTGGAAAGACCTCACTGAACACCCAGGGCACTGAGTGAACAACCAGGAGAGCCAGGTCTTAGAATTAAGACTAAACTACCTTTGAGTAAAGACAACGCTAGATCTTCCTTCACAAAGAACAATCCACAAATTAACCCCCTGCCAAAGCAAAATTCAACAGTCCTTAAAGGAGACAGTACAAATGCCTTTAACATTTGATTCCTAATGAACTTTTTGTTAATTTTTTTCTACTTACCTTTAGCTAGCATCCTAGCTTTGGAGAAAGATTGAATGTTTCCACCTAAGATCAGGGATAGAATACAAAGTCAATACACAAAACCCAATTGTGTCTCTATATATCAAACAATCGAAAAATAAAGCAAATAAAAGTACTATTTACAATATCAAAGATTAATGTTTTAGGATAACTAATATAGGTGTGTACACACACATATATATACACATATGGGAGTACATAAGGTAAACCAGGTGTGATGGTACACACCTGTAACTCAGCTCTTGGGAGGCTGAAGCAGGAGGATCACAAGTTTGAGGACAGCCTAAGCAAATTTGCAAGACCCTGTCTCAAAAAATTTTTTTTTAAATTAAAAAGGACTAGGGGATATAGCTCAGTGGTAGAACATTTGTCTAATATGCACAAGACCTTGAGTTCAATCCCCAGAACCCCCTAGAACCTCCCACACACAACACAAATTCAAAGAAATTAAACAAGGTCCAAATGACTGAAAAAGAGACAAAATAATTTCAGGAAAGAAGAATAACTTGGAGGACTTACAGAACTGATTTTTTATTTTTTAAGTTTAGTGTAAACTATAGTAATTAAGACACTGTGATATAGGCAAAGAGTAAACTTATAGATCAATGGATTAGTACAGAAAAAAGTGTATATATACACACACACACAACACACACACACACACACACACACACACACACATGATAGCTGACTTGTTTTGTTTGCTTGTTTTACAAAGCTGCCAAGGTAAGTCATTTGGGAAAATATGGTCTTTCCAACAGGTGGTACTGGAATAACGGGGTACCTGTGTGAGACAGAACAAAGCAAACCTGAACTTACATCTCCATGGACAAAATGACCTCAAGATGGTTTATAGGCACAAATGCAAAAGTTCAAATTATAAAATTTCTAGAATGAAACACAGAAGAAAGTCTTTTAACCTTGTGGTAGGCCAAGATTTCTTAGGCAGAACACAGAAAGCACCAACCATAAGTGAAAATACTGATACATTAGGGTTTATGGAAAGAAAATCCTTTTGCTCTTCAAAAAACAACTTTATGAAAATGAAAAATCAAGTTACTAACTGGAAAAAAATTATTTGTAATATATAAACCTTGCAAAGAACTCATAGGAAAATCTCAATAATTAAAAGACAACCTGCTCTTTTTTTTTTTTTTTAAAGAGAGAATCAATTTTTTCTTTAGTTTTTCATCTGGCCTTCATTTCTCAGACACTCAGCTGTGTGCGTAGTGCTGAGGTTGTTCCTCACCCATGCCAGGCAAGCGCTCCAACCGCTGAGCCACTGCTCCAGCCTCAACAATCTGCTTTCTAAAAGGGCAAAATATTTGAATAGATACTACAAAATAAAAAGCCAACCTGCTTTTTATTTATTTATTTATTTAAGAAAGAGGGGCAATGAGAGAGAGGGAGAGAAAGACCGAAGCAACTTTTATTTATTTTTTCATGTGACTTTCATTGCTCTGACACTCTGCTGTGTGCGTGGTGCTGGGGTTCGAAACTGCATACATGCACGTGCCAGGCAAGCACAGTAACTGCTGAGCCACTGCTCCAGCCCCAACGACCTGCTTTTTAAAAGGCAAAATATTTGAATACACACTACAAAAAGAACACACACACACACACACACACACACACACACACACACATACACCAATGGCCAGTAAGCACATGAAAAGATGCATAACATTTCTAGTTGTCAGGGACATGCAAATTAAAACCACACAGAGATGCTACTACCTATGCACGAAAGTGACAAAAAGTAAAGGATTGATCATAAGAAGCATGGGTGAGACACGGAGAAAGTACACCCTCATATTGCTAGTGGAGTGGAATGTTATAAGCGCTTTGGAAACAGCTTAGCCATTTCATACAAAGTTAGACATATACTTATGTGATTCAGGAATCCTACTTGCAGATTTTTACCCAAGAGAAATGAAAACATGTCTAAAGAAAGAGTTTTACAAAAATTTTCATGGGAACTTTAATCATGATAGCCTAAAACTGGAAATAATCCAAGTGTCTATCATGGGTGATGGAAAAGCAAATCATGATATTTTCATACAATGGCATGCTATTCAATAATAAAAAGAACAAATGATTAACATTTACAACAACATGCATGAATCTCAAAAATATACGGAGTGAGGGGCTGGAGTGGTGGCTCGGCAGTTGGGGCGTTGGCCTGTCAAGCGTAAGGATGTGGGTTTGAATCCCAGCATCACTTACACAACAAAATTGATGCAATGAAAGCCACATGAAAAACTAAATAAAATGGATTCTCTCTCTTAATACATATAATATGTACATACATACACGTGTGTGCATATAGAGTAAAAGAAACAAGACAGAAAAGGTCACAAGCTACATTCTTGCATTTATGAAGTTTCTGAGCTGGCAAAGCTATTTACAGTGGTAAAAATCAGATCAATGATTGACGAGGTGTGGAATGGGGGACAGCAGGTGACAGGTTTTGAAGAGAAAATGACCGAAATTTTTCTATATTTTAATTAAGGGGCAAATGTAAAGGTCTACTTTTTTAAAAAATTAGAATGTATAGTTAATATGAATGCATTGTACTGAATGTTAGTTTTACTTAATTAAAAAAGTTTAAAATACTAAATAATTACCATGCAATCAATAAAAACTGGAAAAGTAAAAAGAAATCAAAGGGAGATCAGTAGAAGAAAGGGACCAAGGAGAGAGAGTAGGTGAGGGAGGGGTGAAGTGCTGGGGAGGGATACCAGCCAAATAAAATTATTCTATTGCGTGCATGTACGAATAAGCAACAACAAATTCCATCATTATGTGCAATTTTTTTTAAAGAGAGAGGGACAGTGAGAGAGAGAGAGAGAGAGAGAAACTATTTTTATTTAGTTATTCACGTGGCTTTTGTTTCTCCGAGACTTCGTCGTGTGTTTGAACTCTCGTACTCTCGCATGCTGGGCAAGCGCTGTAACCGCTCCAGCCCCCATTATGTGCAATTATAATGCACCAATAAAAATGTGGGAAAAAAGAAAAAAAAAAGCTTAAAATAGATTAAAGAGAAATAGTGATCAAACTCAATGTGTGATCCTCAATTAGATGCTGATTTGGAGAAAACAAAGCGATTAAAGATGTTTCCAGAATGACTGGGCCAATTTTGATAATGGTTTGGTTATTAAATAATATTACAGAATGATAATCTTCTTAGAATGATAATGTTATTGGGGTTAAATAGAAAGGTCTAATTTCTTGTTCTTAGGAGATCCATGCTGATGTATTTAGGACTAAAATATTAAGATGTCTACAACTTACCTTTCAGTGGTTTAGTAACAGCAGAAATGGTATAATACCAACAAAAGCATGTATGAGGCTGAAATGAAGCAGATCTGGCAACTATTACAATTATTAAAAAAGCGCATGAAAAGTCTCATTGCACTTTCAACTTTTCTGGTTTTCAACGTTTTCCCACAACTTTTTATAATAATGAAAATTGGAGGAGGAAACTGTTGAGGCATTCGACCCTACCCTAAGTCTACAGCCTTCCTTAGAAGATGGCACTTATGAATATGGGGCTAGAGTCAGAGTTTCCTCCAAATTCTTCTAAGTATGGTTTTGAACAGAATCCCAGGAACAAATAGCATTGGGAATGTTCGCTATCAGGTTAGCTGCAATGAACCCCCTGGTTGGAGTTGGTGGGACTCCTGGTTCTCTTGACTGGTTGCTGGGACAGGGAACATCTTCATGTTGGGTCAGGAACACCAGGGCTGTGTGCAGGGGTGGGGCCACTTCTCTGGAGTCCTTCATAGGAGGAGGGTGAATGGTTAACTAGTCATCAACCCCTGGCATTCTCCAACCCTTTTGCACCTGCATGGAGCTCTCCCTGGCTGAATTATTCCAGCCAAGCTAAACGCCTCATGGCAATGACACAGGACAAATAAGGCCCATGTGACCTGTTTGTTGAGCAGTGAAAACCAGGTTCACGCAGATACTTCACAAAAGGCGGCATGCACATATGTAAAGGCATTTGCCTGCAGGTCTTAAACTCACTCCTGCCGAGATGCTGCCTGGAGCTTTAGGAGCCTTGGGCAGCTGGGGTCTTGGAGGTAAGGAAGAGTAAGAAGTTGGTATGGACTTCCTTAGGCTCTGTACCTTCATCCTGTAGGGAGGAGGAGCCAGTGAAGAGGAGGGAGATGAGCGTGCTGGGTTGAGGAGAGAGAGAAGCAACAGGTTGACATGGTGAGGTCCCACCTGGACAGTGAAGGAGCTTTGTTCAAGAAGAATGTATGAAATGTTACAGAAACACCCTGAGCTGGAAGACGTTCACAGGATCTGGCCACTTGGTGGGTCTTGGGGATCAGGGTCAGAGCAATTCTCAGGGCTGGGAAGATGAGTGGGAGGGGCCTTAGGGATTGTCCCAGAAGGGAGGCGACTGATGAGGCACTGGTACAATTTTGCCATGAAGCTTGATGCAATACTGAGATAGCTGAGGTGTCTATGTAGGGGAGCTGAGGAGAGGGGCTTGCTTGTCTGGAGACAGGAGAGTGCTTGGAACTGAGTGAAGGGGCAAGGACGGAGTTGACTGGATCAAACCCATGTTAGGGGCAGCTCAGCACAGAGACTCAGATGTCAGGGAAGGGGAGAGGAGAGGCAGAGATGTGATATTTTGATGTCCCCAGAGGGACTCCAATGCCACACGTCCTCCTAACTTGTCTTCAAAAATAAGTACAGAGGGGCTGGAGTGATTGCTTAGCAGTTATAGCTCTGGCCTGGCGTGAACAAGTACACGGGTTCGAACCCCAGCACCATGTACACAGTGAAGTGTCGGAGCAACGAAAGCCACCTGAAAAACTAAATAAAAATTGTTTCTATCTCTCTCCTCTCTCTCACTGTCCCTCAATCTTTAAAAAATAAATGAATAAAAATAAGAACAGAAAACATAAACCTCTTTTACGTGTTTGGATGGAATCTAGACAGACTTCTAATTGTATTTAATCCAAGGAGAAAGACAGAAGGGAGGGAAAGGAAGAAATGGATGTTGGATAGTCTGAGGTGATATGGAAAGTGAAGCCGTGGAGTGGCTGAACGACCTGGAAGAAGCAGCACTGCAGAGAAGAAGCACAGAAGAAAGCAGAAAAACAGAACAAGAAGGGACAGTTAGGTCCAGACAGACCTCTGCAGCAGGACAGCAGCCCTCTGGAGGAATCGCTGACTTTCACAGGTTAACAGCCCCACTGCTTGAAAAAGGAAATAATAATTACCTTCTCAGAGTGCCCTGAAAAACAAATCAGCACCCAAAGGATGGAATAGTGACATCCAACCTACTGTGAGGAGACAAGGGGGTTCTAAGGCAAGCTGGGGAACACACGTGTCTCTTGGTGTGCCTTTGCTGTGTGGGCAGCTGGGGCTTCCTAGAGCATGGCCACCCAGGCTCAGTCAGGCAGCTCAGATGACGGCCAGAGACTTCCACGGTGATTGTTCCAGTGCAGAGTGGAAACTGTGGTTTATAACTTAGCTCTCCATACTCTGAGACAGTCCACCGGTTCCAAGGGCAGGAGACACACACTCCTGCCTCTAATGAGAGCAGTGTCCACGTCACAATGAAAGAAGACAAAGTGAAATGGCTCATGTTGTCACAGTTACCTTTGGAACAAGCAATCTACTATCCAGCTTTGGCCAACTGAAAGCCTCAAGAGATCCCGAAAACGTGAAGTAGGAATCAGCAAGGATAACTCCTGGGTTTCTCAACTTAAAATTCCTCTCTACGATGGATTTTCCTTGCTTCTTTTTAATTTGGAAAATAAGATGCATTGATCTGGAGAGCCCTAGCTTTATTCCAGAGGAGATTCTTCTCCATCTCTCCTTGGCTTTCTGTTCCTGTGCGCAGATGAAGCAGACTGTCTATATTTTAGGAAAACTGGCTTTCAGTAGCTTCTTCCTTAAAAACCACCATGGCCAATTTCAGATCCTCGCAGACACTCTTTCCAGATGCTTCTGTCTGTTGCGGTTGCTTCTGCTTTCATTGCCAAAGAGAAGGTCACAGTGGAAGGCTCCTCTCTCTAATATAAAGCTGGTGCTCTCCAGACCAATGCAGCTTATTTTTTTAAACAAGATTTTATTTTTCAATATAGTTTTACATATTGAAGGGCTTTGTTCTTACACTCCCATACATGTTCACATTATATATCCCCCCTTTAACCATCCCCCTCAATCCCCTCAGGTCCCTACACTGTGTGGTTGTCCCCAGTTCAATTGGTAATCCGTGTTTGATGAGTCTATTGTCTGAACGTATTGTTCTCTCACTTTTCCCTATATTGTACTCTAGCTTCCACATATGAGAGAAAACATTCAGCCCTTGAGTTTCTGGGTTTGGCTGATTTCACTCAGCCTGACTTTCTTCACCTCCACCCATTTACCAGCAAAGGCCATGATTCATTTTTTCAATAGCTGAGCAGAACTCCCTTGTGTATATACACCACAGTTTCTTGATCCATTCATCCAATGATGGGCATCTGGGTTGATTCCATAATTTAGCTATCATGAATTGTGCTGCCATAAACATTGATGTAGCTATATCCCTGTGGTATGCTGAATTTATATCATCTGGGAAAATACCCAGGAGTGGGAAAGCTGGGTCATATGGTGGTTCCATTGCTAATTTTCTGAGGAATCTCCATACTGTTTTTCAGAGTGGTTGTACTAGTTTGCAGTCCCACCAACAGTGGATAGAGGATCCTTTTCCCTGCACCCTCTCCAGCATTTGTTGTTGTTTGTATTTTTGATCTTTGCCATTCTGACAGGGTGAAGTGAAATCTTAAATCTTGATTTGCATCTCCCTGATTGATAGAAATGTTGAACATTTTTTCATATATTAATTTGTTTTTTGCATTTCTTCTGTTGAGAAGTTGCTGTTTAGCTCTTTTGCCCATTTATTGAGTGGGCCATTTGTGTGTTTGGTATTAGTCTTTTTGAGGTCTTTGTGTGTTCTGGATATTAGTCACCTGTCAGAGGTGTAGCTGGCCATGATTTTCTCCTATTCTCTCTCTGCATGCTCTTCGGTGATTCTTTAGCTGTGCAGAAGCTTTTTAGTTTAAGGGCATTCCACTCATTGATTCATGGTTTAAATTCTTGTGCTATGGAGGTGCATCTTATTTTCCAAATCAAAAAGATGCAATCAAATTCTAGCACACAGGGCTGGAGCTGTGGCTCTGCGGTTACGGCACTTGGCTGGCAGCGCGAGTACACAGGTTCAGACCCCAGCACCATGTTCACAGTGAAGTGTCAGAGCAATGGAGGCCAGATGAAAAACTAAATAAAATTGATTTTCTCTTTCTCTCCTTCTGTCTCTTTCTCTTTCTCACTGTCCCTCTTAAAAAAAAAAATTCTAGCGCACTTGGGCATTTTAATTGGGCACTGAGGAGTTCCCTTACAGATCCCTCTTCACATTTTCTGGGCTCATGAGGCTCTTGAGTGGTGTGATGTGTGGGCCACGGAGAAATCTGAGGCCATTCAAAGATGCATGTGAGAGTTTTATCCTATCAGCTGCATTGTCATTTCTTGGGGAATAATTCTGCTTTTCTCTGTACCACAATAGTCCCTTTTTCCTTCTCTTGGTCACCAGTATCCACTACTTAAAGTTTCTTAAGATTTGAATATATAGGGCTAGCATAGCAATCCTTAGTGATCCTTGCTTTCTCTTCACACTGTGGCCAGCCTATTTCAGCCAACAACTTCCATGTGTTGGTTTCCCTATTTGTAAATGAGAATATACTTGTCCATGCTTTATTTTTAAACCTGGCTACATAGGTCATATGTAAGTCATTTCCTGCTGGGGTGACCAACTTGTCCCAGTTGATCCAGAACTTTTCTGGTTTTAAGCTGAAAGCCTTGCATCCTGGGGCCCACCTCATCCCCAGGCACTCAGTGTATGAAGGGCTGCCCTTTCATCTGATGCCACCTCCAGCCCATCACTCAAGAAAGAGGTGAGCTGGGTTACCTGGCGCATTGTCCTTAAGTAGAGGTGGGGGGATCCACCTCTTTAGTTAAAATTACACTTAGAGGAATTGCTAATTAGGAAGGAAGGGTTGAGGTGATACAGTATACACAGCAGTTAGATTCGGTAGAAAGAGCAGTGAACTAGGCGTCAAAATGCCTGGCTTCTGCCACTGAGTGGCAATAAAACCCCAGAGCCAAGCAACTCATCTTTCTGAGCCTGTTTGTTCATCTGAAAGGATTAGATTGCAGCCTGCTTCTTCTTCTTCTTCTTCTTCTTCTTTTTTTTTTTTAACATTTGTTCTAGTACTTTGGGTCCAGAGGGCGGAGTTACTTGTACTCCTGAAGACACAGTCTTGCTGCAATCGTTGTTAAATCTTCGCTCTCGTCCTCTTCCCTGCCACCCTCTTTCCCTCCCTTCTTTCTGTCTCCATTCCCAGCACTAATCCCTTTCTCCACAACAGGCAATCACATCAGTATGAAAGGTATTTATCCTGAATAGGTATGTAGTTTTATAAGGTAGGAGTGTTATCTTAAGTGTGCATTCTTAATTTACATGGCGCTCACTTGATCTCTAACATCTTTTGCTCAGCACCATTTAAATAATGTCTCTATTGGGGCTGGAGCGGTGGCTCAGTGGTTTCAGCGCTTGCCTGGCAAGCACGACGACCAGGGTTCAAACCCCAGCACCATGTACACAACTAAGTGTTGGAGCAACTAAGGCCGTGTGAAAAACTAAATAAAGTTGTTTCTCTCTTTCTCTGTCTCTCTCACTGTCCCTCTCTCTTTACAAAAAAAAAAAAGTTCTTAAAAAATAATGTCTCTGTGGTATTGGCTGCTGCTTCTTCTTCTTCTTCTTCTTCTTCTTCTTCTTCTTCTTCTTCTTCTTCTTCTTTAGTATTTTGGAGTACTGAGGACTGAACCTCACAAGTGCTCTACTAGGCAAGTTCACTGCCACTGAGCTACATCCCGAGCCCTTTTCATTTTCTGTTTTGAGACATGGCCTCACTGAGTTGCCTGGGCTGGCCTCAAATTTGCAATCCTTCTGTCTCAACCTCCCAAACTGCTGGGATTGCAGGCATGTGCACTGCGCCTGGCTTGGCTATTGACATTTTTGGAGGAGGGGTGGATACCAGGGATTGAACGCAAGGGTGTTTAACCGCTGAGCTACATCTCCAGCCCTTTAATTTTTTTTAAATTTCGACACAAGTTCTCACTAAATTGCTTAGGGCCTCACTAAGTTGCTGAGGCTGTCTTTGAACCTGCCATCCTCCTACCTCAGCCTCCAGAGTCACTGGGATTACAGGCTTGAACCACTATGCCTGTCTCTGGCTATTGATTTTTAAGGCTCCTTCCATGGTGATATGTTATGAACAATGTTTAGTATTGCAGTAGGCTCTGTTATCCAGAGTTCTTATTAATTCGAATCAAATTATTGGTGGGCTTTCTGGAGTTACCAAGGGGACAAGAAAGTATCAACCCAAAGTTGTGTCCCTTGGGTCTGCATGAAGGAAACCAAATGGCTTCGTAGGTTGAAGACATTAAGCAGGAATAAATATAATACTGGATGGCAGAAGCAGTTGTGAGTGCATCTTTGGGCTTCTGAGTCAGAGCTAGGACGACCAGATCTGTAGTCCCACGAACTTTGCTCCTCTGGGGCAACTTCCCTCTGAGAAGCTGGTAGACATTCTCCAAGGGGAGACAGAAGAAGAGTTCCCTGGCTCTCACTCCTATTTCATCAGGCACAGAAGCATCTGGCAGCTGCTCAAGACCTCAGCCAGAGGCCAACCTCAAATCGTGCATGTGTCTGCAAGACTTTGCCCCTCTCCCCTGGGCCACCAGGATATGTGGCTAAGAGCAGGCGAAGACCCGCCAGCATCCGCCCAGAGAGTTCCTGTGGTTGTTAGCTGAGCAGCGTCTAGCAAGGCTGAGCAGCTCTCTTGGTGGCATTGAGGCTTACAGAGTCATGTGGAGCCTGGGAAAGGGCTACGTGTGGGGAACAGCTGTTGGGCTCAGCCCCTCTGTCACTGCCTGCCAATGGCTGGGAGAGTGGATTCCATTTCAGGCAGCAGTGATTCACACTGGGTGGCCTCTGCCTTGCCTCCCACGTCAGTACCACAGACACAGAAGGCTGAAGAGAACAGAGCTCTCCTTGGAGGAACAGACCCTGCCTTCCTCCTCCCAGCTCGACTGGATCTGAATTTCCTTTTAGGCATCTCAGCAAACTCTGGCAAGGTCTTTTGCAGCATGAGGGGTGAGGCCTGTGAAGTCAGGGCAGTGGATAGGGGCACTGATGTCCCCCAAGTGACATCTTCCTCACCTAAACTTTCCAGAAGCTCGTCTCAACTCTACTGTGGACCAAACTAGTTCTGTTCCTTTGAAGATGAAAAACAAGTAAAAACAACAACAAAATATAAAACCCTGAATAACAAACAAATAAAAATGCACAGCAGCAGCCCTCAGGTTTCCAGCCCCACTCTCTGTGTCCTGGCTGACTGGGCATTCAGATAGGATGTGTCCTACCTGTGTGCTGTGAATTTCCCAGAGGAGGAGATGAACATAGCCCTGGGGTCATGCACACACTTCAAACGGGAATGCCTTCCTCTGTAGTGACGGGGCACCAGCTGCACTAAGAATCAGAGAAGGTTCACCTTTGCCTGCAGGCCCGGGAGCAGCAAATCTTCAGTACCCAGGTAGTGCTTCAATAGGGTGGCCTTCAGGGCCTCCTGCCCAGGGCTAGACGCTCCAGCCACCATGCACCTGTCTCCCCTGGAGAAAGTTTTTAAAACCTTAGTAAGATAAAATAATTACAGGTGATAGTCATTGATACTAAAAGTTCTCTCTGTCATCTCATAGCCTTATGAGGTAGATACTATTATTCATGAGTAAGGAATCTGAGGCTCGAAGAGCCTAAGTAGCTGGTCCAGTCCATTGCTAGTACTTGGTGGAATCAGGATTTAATTGCAGAAAAGACTCCAGAGCCTGAGTCTGAGCTTTTAACTACTACATGTGTATAAGATTTCAAACACACACACACACACGCACATGCACGCACGCACGCACACACACACACACAATGATGTACATGTGCATCCTTTGGTTTACACAATATAATCACTTTTATGATATTCATGGAATAATAGGTTGTTAGAAATCAAAGTCATTTTCGAAATTACTTGATGTTCCCCTTCTTTTAATTTCCACACACAAAAAAAGTATACTGTGGACTTACCTTAGAGAAATAGTTCTCAAATATGAGCAAGTGTCAGTCACCTGAAACTAGACAAAACACAGCTCTCTGCACCTTGCCAGCAGAACTTCTACTCCAGTACATCTGGGTGTGGTCTGAGAATGTGTCTTTCTAACAAGTTTTCAGAAGGTGTTGATGTTGCTGGTTCTGGGACCACCCCCATTTGCAAATTCTGTCTGTTTTCTGTTATTACCATTAAATACCTGAGGCAAGGTACTTGAATAAAGAAAAGAGGTTTATTTAGCTACCAGTTTTGGAGGCTGCTATTCCACGATCAGGTAGCACTCTGTTCGGCCTCTGGTGAAGGTTGCCTGATGCATGGCGGCACAGTGGTGGGAACATGGGCAGAAGAGACCACATGCTGAGACAGGAAACCAGAGAGCTTCAGGGACCAGGTTGCTCTTTTCACAAAAAATTTGCTCTTGCATGAAATAATCAACTTACTCCTAGAGGCCAGTATTAATCCTTTTTGAAGGATCCCCCAATGACATAACCACTTCCCATTAGGCTCTGCCTCTTAAAGATTCCACCACCTCTCAACACCATCACACCAGGGACAAGCTGCCAGCACAGGAACCTTGGGGAGACACACTCAAGCTGTAGTCAAATCATAGCAGAGACCTCCTGCCTTAGAGGAAGTTGGATAAGGTAAGGCCCATAAGACCCACTGTGGTTGTTGCTTGAACTTCTTAGTTATGTTAATAAACCTGGGCAAAGTTGCCCGGGGATCACTCTTAACGGTCACTTATTCTTTAATAACTTCTTTTGATTCCCAGCAACAGAGTCAGAATGTGGTAGGCAGATTTCTAGAAATGCGTTCCTCCATGAAAAGATTCCACACCCTTCATTCCTGGGAACCTGGGAATGTGTGCTGATGTCACCCGCAAGATTGTGTTACATCATACAGCACAGTTGACCTAAAAAGGCATTCAGTGAGGGATCGTGGTGTTATGGAATCACATAGGTCTGTAAAACAAGAGCACGCTCTTTGTCTGTTGAGACAGAGAATAAGGCAAAAAGAAGAAGTCAGAGAGAGAGATTTGAAGCTCAAGAGCCTGGGACGGTGTGGAAGAGCTGCTGCTGGTCTGAGAAGGAATGTGGGTGGCTTCTAGGAGCAGAAAGTGACCTCAGGCAAGGAATCAGGACCTCAAGTCAATATTTGCAAATTCTATCAGCAGCCTGAAAGAGCTCAGAAACAGATTCTTCCCTGAGACTCCAGAAGACAGAGCCAGGTCTGATCTACAAAACCGTGAGTGAATATGTCAATGTGTTTTAAAACCTCTATGTTTGTGACTGTATTGCAGTAGAAAACAAATATACAAGTTCATAAATTCCCGAGTTCAGAAGCGAGCTACTGCCCAACGCAGACCCACCTCCTCTAGAAGATCATGGTCCAGGAGCTGGGCCCCTGGGAGGCTCACCTTATCATTGGCTGACAGTGGCAATGGCTGTGACTTGAATTCCAGTCCCATCAAGTTGATGTTCAGTTCAAGATGGCAAAAAAAAAAAAATCTAAAGATTGTCACACACCCTGAGAATTGCCTGCATGGCCGATCCCCACCAGCCGCGCTCGGGAGCATAGGCAGATCCCTTGTCAACAAGTCCATGCCCTTCATGGAACAGCAGTTTAAAAACAGGTTAGGAAAACAGATTGTCCTCCTGCACTGCTGCTAAGTTAAATATCCCACTTCCCTGTTTTTGAGATTAATCATTTATAACACAGTGGCCCTGCCCCTTACCAGGATGCAGAGAAGGTCAAGCCAGAGGAAGGAAGAAACCAGAATCCATTCAGCAACCATCGCCACCCCAACGTTCGTGTTATCCTTGAAACAAAGTAAAATCTAAACTTTGAAGGACGGCTTGATTTTCAACATGACTGTAGAATGACTACAATAGTACAGACATGATTCAACCACCCTGTTTTTATTGTGGAAAGTGAAAATGAGCATATGCTGCCACACTCAGACACAGTACACGTAAATAAAGCAGGTTAGTACACGATTCCTACTAGCGTGACTCTCCCCCAAATGCTCTCCCCCAAATGACTTTGCCGACAGCTGATGTTCTTTTAGGTGGAGACTCAGTTCTGAAGGTTGAAGGTCCACTTCTCTTCCATCCTGGCCCTCAGCGCATTGATCCTCTTGCTGAAAGCAGTTGAAGGGTGGAGCCCAGTAGCCAGGTCATCCCTGCAGTCTTCATCTCTGGTCCTCTGAAGGCACTGAACAGGGCAGGGCATGATTTTCTGGCCTTGGCCACCCCTTTCCATGATATCTGCCTTCTCCTTCTGCTTTAACCGTAGTGACCAGGCAAGCCATGGAACAAACACCCACGTTGCGCAGGACACCAGCTCCGGTTTAGCTCCCGGGTTTCTGAGCTGGCTCATGAACCAAGCACTCAGACCCTGTGCTCCTCTCACAGCAACCTGGAGACAGAGCTGAGCCCACAGGTCTTGATGCCTCGGGGCCCTAATTGTGCCATCCAGATCTTTTCTGGTTTGATTGTCTCCCAACAGCAGCAGGGTGATGGTGGCCGCAGCTAGGGTCCTGCTGTGCGGAGGATTTGGCCCTTGCTGCTGTTTCTCTCCCACACCCCCTTCCACTAACCGTCCACCTCCCACCATGTGCTGGGGGTAGCAGAAGCCACACAGTGCCATTTTAACAAAATGTTTGGGAAGACATTCTTTTTGAATATTGGAAATCTTGAAGGGTAGTGAGACATATTTGCTTGCAAAATGGGAAGATTTCTGTTTGTCCATGTCATCCAAGCTCACGACTTTGTTTAATTTTACTTTTTATGTGCTACAAGTGGTTGTAAATATTTGGTGCTCTTTTGTTATCAGAGAGCCCGGTGGTGGTGTGGCATCTGTAGGCAGATCAAAGCAGGGATGGTCTACACAGTTGCCGAAACAGATGACACAGCAGGGCCGCGGCCAGAGCAGCTGATTTCTGAAACACAAATTTGCCGCTTTACTAAACTTTTAAAAAAGGCATTCAATCAAAAACACTCATACACACGCACAGAGAGAGCTTCCACAAAGCAGTTTACTTCCTCCCACAAGACATCCAATCAAATGTTCTGTTCGGAAATACATGCCCATGCTTAGTTTCACTCCTGCCACGGTTCTCTGATAACCTCCGGAAACTCTTGGTGGCTTTACTGTCATTCTTCGTGCTTCTCTTTGAACTGTCATCATTTCAACATGATAATTTTTCACCGGGAATGTGGATTGGTGGTTAAAAACAGGAAGCTTGAAGTGTAAGCCTGTAAAGCAGCGAAAGTACACGAGAAACTCAAGAAAATCCAGAACCTGACATTATGGGTGGTCGTGACAGCGTAACCCCCTGGCGACCCAATGAGAAATTGCCAGTGAAGAAGGCTGAGGTTACAAACCAAACTCAAGTGAGTGAGTACATAAACATGGATGATTTGCAATCTTGGGATGCCCTTGCATGTCCTCATGGACAAAAGACATCCAAGCAAAATCACAGTCCAAATAGTGAGAATAATTCTCTCTCTGTTGAAAATTGTATTTTGCAAGGACAGAGGCAATAATATCTCCCATCCCACATGTTTATCTGTAATGTGACCTCAACATCCTTCCCACAGACAGGAAGAATCTGATTTCCTTCCTTCTCTGGGTTGGCTTAGTCATTTGTTTGAACAATAGAATGAAATGAACATGGTTTTCCTGGGACTTCCAAAGTTAACTGTCTTGCATCTGCCACCTGTGAGTCCTGGAACATTCATTCCCTCTTGGGACATTCCCTCTTGAAATACAGTTTCCATGCTGGGAGAAACCACAAGGAAAGATGTTGGTGGGGGATCTGGTCACACCAGTTGAGCTCCCAGCACACACTGTCAGCCAAGCAAGTGAGCCCTCCCGGACGTTCAGCTCTGTGGAGCTTGAGGGTGACCACTGCCCTGGCTGACTGCTGGGGAAACGCAGTCCACCATGCACCTCTGCTTTAAGACACAAAGTTTTGGGTGGCTTGCTATATGATAGTAGGTGCTTGGAATAGCCTCCCAGTTCTCTTACACAATCTATTGTGCACCCTTTCAAGCATATTTTGTGCAAATGCATTAAATGACAATTACTCCTCCCTCCCCTCGTATAAGTGGTACCATAGTCACTCACTACGCACTCGCTTTTCTTTTCTTTCAGTCAATAAGGTATCTTAGGAGATTATTTCACACTGGTTCGTGTAGACCTGAATCGCTCTGCAACAGTAGCTGAATACCTGCAGGGTTTAATTCTGCTTGTCAACTTGACTGGAATGAGGGATACCTAGAAAATTGGTAAAGCGTAATTCTGGGGGTGTCTTTGAGGGTGATTCCAGAGAAGATTGGCAAGTGGGTCAACAAACTGAGGGGAGAAGACCTTCCCTGAATGTGGACAGTATCGTCCATAGGCTGGAAACTCAGGTGGAATAAAAGAGCAGAAGAAAGAGGAAGCTCCTGCGGTCCATGCTGACCCCTTCTGGAGTGGCTGTCACTTATGGACATCAGACTTTTCAGCCTCTGAATGTGGCCTTGCATAGTGACCCTGAGGCCTTGAGACCTTCAGCCTCAGACTGGGGCCTTGTTCTGAGGTTTCCAACTTGTTGGACTGAGCAGCTATGGGTTTCCCTGGCTCTCAGCCTGCAGATAGCCATTGTAAGATTCCTAGTATCTGATCATGTAAGTCCCCTCTTATTATATATGTATAAAATATGTAATAATTATAATATAATTATATGTAATTAAATATAATAATATAATATATAATTTATACAGTATTGTATATTATACTATGTATATTATATATGATGTATTATATATAATACATATATAATAATACGTTATATATAATAAGAGGGGACTTAAATGATTAGGGAGGGCATATATATATATATATTCCATTGGTTGTGTTCCTCTAGAGAACCTGACTACTACAGTACCTCATCATTTATCACTGCAATTTATTTAACCAGTCCATTGTTGATGGACATTCAGGGCTCCTTCTTGCCACCCCTGAACTTTGTTACCACAGTGATTCATTGTCTATTCAGCTAAAATACTCTTGTGCAGGTATCTACAGTATCTGTGTATCTATCTACCTGTTACATTTCCAATGGAAATATTTGTATCTTCTTTAATACAATTTTATGCGCATTTTAAATTGTAGTAGAAATTGCCAATTGCTCCTTCCCCCCAAAAAAGGTCGTACCAATTTATATTCTCCCTGACTGGATTTAAGGGCATCTACTTTCCCACATACTTGCCAAAACAGTTTGTTACCAAAGTTTAAGAAATTGTTTACCCTGAATTCTTATTCAAACTGTATGTTTTTATTATTATTAAAAAATGAGCTAAATCCTTGCTAGCTAGTTGATAGCTTGATAGCTTTTAAGAAATTCCCAGGTTTAATTATATTAATTGCATTAATCATTCTTATCAGAATATTAAAAATTAAAACTGTATACATTTGGGAAGGATGATGTGAGGTAAAAAAGAGTTGAAGAATAACAAAGTTTAATAGAATTCTATTTTTATGATATATGCAGGCTGAAGCCTGGAAGTAGACATCTGAAGTATTTCTAAAGAGCTAGGTCCATCCTAATGAGACACTTGTCAAACCAGCAAATAAAGCACTGTCTGAGCTGGGCATGGTGGCACATGCCTGTAATTACAACTACTCAGGAGGACGAGGCAGGAGGATCACAAGTTTAAGGCCAGCTCAGGCAACTTAGCAAGACTCTGTCTCAAAATAAAAAATCAGAGGACTGGACATGGATCTCAGTAGTAGAGTGTTTCTGGGTTCAATCCTGTGCATCTTCCCTTCCAAAAAAGAGGCAGCCAAACCCAAAAGGATGTTCTTATCAAAATATACATTTTAATGTGTTTGAAAGTCAAATTGAACAATTAGTGAGAGACTGAGATTACTTTTTAACATTTTGATAAAAGCACAGACTAAAAGAAAAAAAAAGCAAAGTGAATGGTATGCTTACCCAGACATCAGTGATGTTGCCGCTTTAGAGGCTTTTGGTTTATTCGTATGAAATGCATCTAGGTCAACTTGCAGAGTGACTAATTTGCTAAATGATCATTCCTCAGCCTTCATTGCTTCTTCTGAGTATTTTTAGCAGACTAGTTTTCATTTGTCATCAGAACTGCATCTTAAGGAATATCATTTTGCCTCTGATTCATGTGGTTCTACATTTGCTGCAGCTGGAGACCAGGAGGAGCCCACCTGTGGGCAGCTCTCCTGGATCACATGTTCTGTGACGGCCCAGATGATAATGAATGCAGCTATTTTCAATGACATGAGGTTCTGAGCATAGCTGGTTTCTTTTCTTTTCTTTTTTTCTCTTTTTGGTACTGGGGATTGAACCCAGGGGTTCTCAACTACTGAGGTACTTCCCCAGTTCTTTTCATTTTCTATTTTGAGACAGGGTCTCCCTAAGTTGTTTAGGGCCTCATTAAGTTGCTGAGGCTGGCCTTGAATTTGGCAATCCTCCTGCCTCAGCCTCCCAAGATACTGGGATTACAGGCAAGCATCATCACACCTAGCTAGAAACTTTTTGATTAATGAAAACAGTTGGTTTGCCTGGATCTCCTATGCAGTGGGTTGGGACAAGGCTGCCCACTCCCATGGCAAGCCTGCTCAAGTCTTGCAAGCCTGCTCAAGTTTTGCTGTTCAGGGGCACATGTGGGAGACAGTTGAGGGGTCACCTGCTTTCTTTTCCATCTGTTTGGCCATTAAACTGGAGATTATATGTGGGCAAGCAGTTCCTTTGCATGTTTCAGGGGAGGTTTGTTGACTTGGGGTTCATATGTCAGGCCTTTGGTTTTGGTCTTATTTTAGGGGTTGTTGGGGTGGTGGGGAGCTCTTCTGTTGTACTCTGTGGAGGGGCATTTGTTTTGATTTTGGTTTCCCATTCTTCCCCCTCCGTTCACCAAGTTGTTTCGTTTGGTTTCCACTGTGTAGGCTTTGCCTGAGCGGCACTTGCTGGAGGGATTTGGGCTGGATAAGCCCAGGTCCCAGTCTCAGCAAAACAGAGAAACTGTCTGTCTGGTTCCTGCCCAGCCTGGATGGCGCAAAACCGTCCCCAGGAGGGAGGAAGGTTTTGTTAGGAACCAGGCCTTTGGAGAGAAAGCAGCGCTCAGGCGTCTGGGTGACTGTTATTCTGAGTAGGATCTCCCACCCAGGCAGGGCCGAAAGCCTTACCTAGGAAATGTGGACAAGCAGCCATGGTCCCCACCTGGGTGGAGGGGACCCTCGCTGGTCCCCCAGGCCAGACTGGAGCAGATACCACCAGCATCTCTGCTGGCCTGCTGGCAATGCCATAGTTTCCCAAGAAGATGGAGGACCCCTGTGCCTGGAGCCAATCTAGTCTTCCCAAGGGGCAGTGTCCCAGTGAAGAGAGAAGCAAGAATGAAGTTCCCTGCAGCTCCTCTGTTGACTTTGGGCTGTTCTTCCATTGTTGATGCTTCAGAGGGACTCTCCAGAAAGAAGCCCAGCCAGCTTCTCCAAGGACTCACCCTATGTTGGGAGTGGATTTCCTCACGTGCCTTTGATTTCAGACAGATCAGGCTTCACAGCCACCAAGAGCTGCATAATCACGGGACTTGGGGACTGCAGTGTCCCACAGAGGAGGGAAGCCCTACCCTCGCACCGCTCTTCCCTGAGCAGGCTGGCAAGGACTCCTTGTCCCTCTCATCCCACCCTTGGGAATCCCAGAGGCCTTGCCCGGGGTCCCCAAGCCCTTGTCCCTCGACACACACTGATCCTGGCAACTGAAGCAAGCTGCTCGCATTCTTCGTCAAAGGGCCGTGGTGAGATTTTTTTCGTTTCCTTTTGTTCATGAGTTTGTTTAAAATTAAAATTAGATATTTTTTTCTGCTGGACAGTAGTAAATAGAGTAGGATGTTGAGTTGATCTGCCAGATTGCAGTACTAATGGTAGTGATTAGTGTCTTCATATTAACATTATTTTTACTTATTTGAAAAATAATCATAAAGAAGTGGTTCATTATTTTTTAATTAATGCATTTTAAGGTGGAATGGAAAGAAACCCAGAGAGCAAAGTGCGTTACTTAAAGATGCAGTATATACTTTTCTCATTTTTAAATAGCACATGTCTATTAAATGAAAAAAAGTAATTTATGATTATTTAAAATAAAATTTAAAAAGTAAAAAAAAGTGGAGATTACAAGCCTTGTCCTATATATAGCAAGGAGAGGCATTATGGTGAGGAAAACAGTCCCTAGAAATATAGGACATTAACTTGGGGTAGGGTTTCCTAAGACTCCCTGATGAGAACAGTCACTGGGGGCATTTACTGGCCTTCTCCGTTGAATATTTTGGTTTTGTTGAATATTTTGGTTTTGTCAGGAGTTCAGATTTTGCCTTTTAAAAAAGTGGCCTGGGGCTGGGTGCTGTGGCACATGCCTGTGATCTCAACTACTCAGGAGGCTGGAGCAGGAGGATTGTAAGTTTGAGGACAGCCTGGGCAATTTAACAAGCAAGACTTTGTCTCAAAAATAAAATTAAAAAGTAAAAATAAAAAGGAGGTAGAATGCTCCTGGGCTCAATACTCAGTGCCAAAAAAACAAAACAAAAACAAAAACAACCAAAACCATCCCTGGTGATTTTTGATTTTTGTCTTCAAAGGAAGTTCGGGAATCTCTGTGTTGGGCTTGGGCAAGGGTTCAGCTCTCCCATTCTGTGAGAGGAAGCTGATATAATATTTAACCACTGAAGAGAAACATCTGCTTGCACAAAATCAGTCCAGGAAAGGAAGAAGACCACAGTTATCATTCCGTGAAGAACAAAGTTTGTGGTGCTGCTCAGAAGTTCTGTGGTCGTGGACAACGGATGTCGTTGAAGATCAAGCTGCCGTCTCTAAATCAGCTTGGGTTTGGGTGCAAAACACAGCAGATTCAAAAAGGCAGCTGTTTGTCTCACCTTAAAGAGCTGAAACTGTAGCCACCTGGAGGGAGGGCCGGAAGCAGCTGTCTCACTACCTCAAGTCACCTCTGATACTTATACACCCTCTGCCAGTGATGTGGCACACAGAAAGCTTTCCTGTGGCTTCTTCCCTGTCCCTCCTTCCGCTGGAGTTACTCCCCAAACATGCAAAGCAAAAAGCACATGGGGCCAGCCAGGAACTAACAGGATCTCAGAGCTTTGTAACTTTAAATGAAGTTTAAGTGTTGCTGTGGTTTGGATGAGCCCCTCCAGAATGACTGCTAGAACTTAATCCCCAAATTCATATGTTGGTGGTATTTGGAGGTAGGGCCTTTGGGAAGTAATGGAGATAGATGAGGTCACCTTTGGGAAGTAATGGAGATAGATGAGGTCGTCAGGGTGGGGTTCCCAGGATGAGATTAGTGGCTTTATAAGAAGAGGAAGTGACAACTGTGAATATAGCTCAGTGCTAAGGCACTTGCCTAGCATGTACCAGACCCTGGGTTCCATCTCCAGTATGGAAGAGGAAAAAAAAAAAAGGAAGAGAGACCTGAGCTGATGCACTCTTGAGCTCTCCCCACGAGATGCCTCTGTCATGTTATCATGCAGTAAGAAGACCCTCAGCAGATGTCAGAATCTTGATATTGGACTTGCCAGCCTCTGGAACTATGAGAAATTAACTCTTGTTTATAAATCACCCAGTGTGTGGCATTTTATTATAGCAAAAGAATATGGACTGAGACAAGTGTCATCATAACTAGAGATTCCTAAAGTGGCTAGGAATACACAGTCAAGAAATAGTGACCATCTATTTGTAATGAGTTGACCTGGTAGCAAAGTTAGTGTAGGGTCACTGGGAGGCCACTCTGCCATTTCTACAAACTTGGTTTTGGGAGGACAAAAACAGAGCCCAGAGCAATGCCTTGCATGGTTCTGGAAAAGCACCTCCCCGCACAGGTGCAGCTTGAGAAATGTTTTTTGAATGAGTGAATGAATGAATATGAATCAGAGAGAGAGCTGGTCATTGGCTTGCACAACAGAGACCTCCACTTGCTGGCAATTCGTGACAAAACTTTAGGCTTCATTTCTCAGAACTTTATTCTTCTAAACAAAGTCCAGCCCTCTGTGTGTTATACTCTGTTAACCACAGAAGTGCAAAGTTCTCCCATAACTAATCTGAACCTGAGATTCCTCGACTCTCACAATCCCTTTCCCCCTCTGAGAAGCGGGGTACTCGCAGGAGGAGCCATGGAGCACGGCAGCAACCGCTTGGAGGACTTCCCTCTCAATGTGTTTTCGGTCACTCCTTACACACCCAGTACTGCTGACATCCAAGTGTCTGACGACGACAAGGCAGGGGCCACCTTGCTCTTCTCAGGCATCTTTCTGGGACTGGTAGGGATCACATTCACCGTCATGGGCTGGATCAAATACCAAGGCGTCACCCATTTTGAATGGACCCAGCTGCTTGGGCCCATCCTGCTGTCAGTAGGGGTGACATTTGTCCTCATTGCTGTGTGCAAGTTCAAAATGCTCTCATGCCAGTTGTGCAAAGAAAGTGAGGAAAGGGTCCTGGACTCGGAGCAGACGTCAGGAGGACAATCGTTTGTTTTCACTGGCATCAACCAACCCATCACCTTCCACGGGGCCACGGTGGTACAGTATATCCCTCCTCCTTACAGTTCCCAGGAGCCAATGGGGATGAACACCACCTTCCTGCAGCCTGTGGTGAACCCTTGTGGTCTCGTACCCCCTGGAGGTGCAGCAGCCATGCCGAGTCCCCCACAGTACTACACCATCTACCCTCAGGACAATGCCGCCTTCGTGCAGGGTGAAGATTCCCCTTTCACGGATGGTGGAAGTGACAGGTATGGTGTGCACATTGGGGATAGTCCTCTCCCAAGAGTCACTGTCGTGGTCTACAGCTGTGCTTGGTCTATGAGGCAGTGGTGGGCAGTGTGTACCTGTGCAGTCTTCTGCTTAGGTGGTGACACAGTTCTGTGAGTGGGGTCCTGGGCTGTAATGCATCCGCGTCTTTTGCTCACGTTTCAGGCCCAGCCCTGATGCTGACCAGTTAGAAGAGACACAGATGGAAGAGGAGGACCGTGCCTGCTTCTCACCTCCCCCCTATGAGGAGATATATGCCCTCCCCCGCTAGAAACTGTTGTGCTAAGGGAATGAGCATTTGAATGATTGTGACCCGACAACTGGAGTGTTCTGCACTGTGGCCTTCAGAAATTAGGCAGTGGGGCAGCCCAGACAGCTCGATGGATACCATTCCAGGTGGGAAAGGGAAAGAAAGTGAGAGGCAGAATGGCTTAGACTGATAAAGTTCCCTTTAGTGCAGTTTCAAATACTCTCAGACAAGAAATCCTCTGCGAAAATTCCCCACAGCAAGAATTTCACCTGCTCCTACCCCCATTCCCTATGCAAAGGCATCGGTGTCTGAGCTTTAACTCCAGCAGGCAGGGATAAACCACTGCTTCTGAGACTTGGGGAGCTTCCAGAGCGGCGGGGCGGGGGGAGGTTAAGGGAGCAGGAGAGAGAAAATAGGTCAGCTAGGTATTTCCCGGTGCCTGTCCTGGGCCCCAGGATGAATTTGCATATCCCAGTCAATCGGTTACCAACTAGTCTCTCTTGAGGACTCTGAATATCTTAAAGGCTGCAAAACAGATGAATAAATATGGTTGGAATAAGATAAAATAGTGTCTCCTGTTAGACTAGTATTGGATAGCTGACCAAACCGTATGGATTAAATGATAACTAGATAATGATGTGAATAAATCCATAAGTTATCACCGAGTCACAGTGACCCTTGGCTGCTGATGTTCTCTTCTACAATGCTGAAAGTTGATATGTGATGGACACGGATGGCTCTTGGATGGCTCTTGGTCCACCCCAGGCTGGGGTCATCCTGGGCATGAACAAACTCTGCCAAGTGACCAACAGAACACAGGCACTTCCCCAAGCACTGAGGGATCTGTTAAGTGTGAGCAGAGTTGGCGTGTCAACACCGCATGAATTGTGGAAAGAATCTTTTGGCTAAAATGAATCCACCTTCTCCATAACAAAACGTTGATCGCCTCAATTCCCTGAATCTGAACTGTGTACTAAGCAACCGGAATAGACCTGCAGAAAGTAGAATAGGCAGTTTAAAACCATTAGGTTTCAAAAGAAAATATTTTCCTTAAGCTACAAAGACAAGGCCATTCAAAGTAAGGGTGGCACATCCCAAAGAAAGACAAAGGATTTAGCGATGATTTAAAATTTTGATACCATACCTATACATGGAGCGATTTTTACTTTCCATCAGAAGTACCTAGTTTTTCAAGAATATGAATAACATAAGCTTGGTATATTATTGTTGTGATTTATATTATGCCACAGGCAATATCTTTATATTCATATTCATGTTTGAGCATAGGCGGGGGAGAAATATGATTCTGTTTGCAGACTGAGTTGACTAGCTTCACACTCAACACATTTATGAAAGACTGGAGTCCTAGCTGGGGGTCATGAGCTCTAGGGAGGAAGTTAGGTAACAAAGACATCATGGACATCACTAGTGACATGCTGCCTGGCAAATTACAAGTTGGGCCCCACAAACCTACCTTCTTCACCTCTATTCTTTCCCATCCTCTCCCAACTGGTGCTACATCATGGATTTTTTTTTTGAGGGGGAGGGTACCAGGGATTGAACCCAAAGGCACTTAACCACTGAGCCACATCCCCAGCCCTTTTTATATTTTATTTTGAGACAGGCTCTCACTAAGTTGCTTAGGGTCTTGCTGAGTTCCTGACACTGGCTTTGAGCTTGTGATCCACCTGTCTCAGCCTCCCACGTTGCTGGGATTACAGGTTTGTGCCATCGTGCCAGGCTATCTCATGGATTCAAGTTATAATGAACATCAAAGGAAGCTCAGTAGAGGAAGAAATGTTAGGAAAGGGCATTGTGTGCGGAAGCCAGGTTGGGCAAGACAGCCAACTAGCCTTGGCGATGTTGGGAGGGGGTCCGCTATGTGGGGCAGTGACCTCAGGTAGACTTTAGCTCTAGGCAGCAGAGTCATTCAGCATCACTGTTCCCTTCTCAGTGACAACATAAAGTCATTTATGCTCCCAAAGACAGGGCTTCAGGGTTAATTGCTTCAGGAACTCATAGTGCAAGTGGGGCCTGCAGTGAACAGGTCATCGGGAAATGCAAATTTGGTCATTCACTTGATTTTTATTTATTGAGTATCTACTCTGTGTCAGGACCAGGGCTATCGAATGGGAATACAACCATCAAAACCCAAACCCAAAAGAGAGTAGATAAGGCTCTGTATTTGTAGAACTTCTAGTCTAGTGGAGAAACAGACAATCGGTATTATTTATTAATTATTCTCTGATACTTATGAGGGGTCCTGGAGCACTAGGAGGGGCTTATACTCGCCAAGGGGTTACAAAACTTGCCTGGGGAAGTGAGGGCCAGGTCATTGCCCGGTATAACCCTGGGGAGTAAAGTTCACAGGGACAGCTAAACCACTGGTGTCTGTCCACCTGTGGAGACTGTGCAGGGACCTAAAAGGACAGTAGCACTCCCTGGACAAAGAGGAGAGGGCTGTGCTCATGGTGGGAGAAGCCTTGTGAAGTGCCACATGTGAGGCAGCAGGAGGAGGTGTCCTGGGGGCTGTGGAAGCCTTCTCACTTCCTTGGTGCTTTAACACTCAAATGAAACTGCACTCAGTCCCCAAGACATTGCACCCACCGACTTTCTTGCCACAACCCTGCCCCGTGCTCTCTTTATTTATTGGGAAGTTGGAGGCACCAATGTGATGGAAAAGCCACTGAGGGGATCCTGGCCTACAACCACCAGGTCCTTGCTTGGACCTGCAAGGACACATTCCCTACAGAGTTTCTGGCTTGACGTCCGGTAGTTGCCGTTTCTCACTCTCTTGGTGTCTCATCAGAGGAAAGAGGGAGAGACTGCAGTCTGGGGTTAGTCTCCAGATTGCTGTCCACCCTTAGACGGTGCATGGGGAAGCGGGTTCCTGAAGGGCTGTGGTGTCTGAGCCAGAATCCAAGGCCTTGTCACACTGGTCGGTCTTGTCAGAAGTTTTAGGTTTTATCTGAAGAGAAGTTGGGAAGCCATGGGAGCATTTGAATGAAGAGGGAGCTGCAGTTGGTGGCAGATCTGTCCCTCTCTCCCCTCCACCCTTGGCCTTCAGTGGGGCCAGGTGGGCCGGTGACCTACATGGAGTTCAAAATGGTGCTAAAAGGTCTCGTTAATTAACAAACAAAGAAACAAACAAATAAAAACAAAACAAAAACATTAAACAGCTTTCTTAATAATTTAGCACTGATTTGGACAGGATTATCCAGGTTTGAGAAATGAGGACAGAATACCAATGAGAAGACATTTCCACAAAGTTCTGGAATATCTTCCTTAGTCCCTTTCTGCCCTTATGAGACCCATCTCTTTTGCAACATGGGCCTGCTTTTGTGGCAAGTGGAGGCTCCTCAGAGATTCTAGTCACTTTCCCTTTTGCTGTACTGAGCTTGGTTTGTGTCTAACTTTCGAATTCACCACATGTCTCTCTGCTACAAGACAGGCCTTTCAGTACTCTCCTCTTTCCCTGCGGTACAGTATAAAAATAAAGCCTCTTGTTTGTGAAGAGCTGACCTTGGGTGTCTGTTTTCAGGTTCTGACCTCTGGGGTTCCCCTTGGCTTTTTTTACATGCAGATCAATGGAATAAGACTTCTCCAATGCTGATAAGTGCAGGTGGCTGTACCCCAACAGAAGCCCCTCACTGTGACCATGAGGCAAACCCCTTCCTGCCAACCAAGAGCATCGAGGTGCTGACACATGTCCCAGAGGCTGATGTGTCCAGATCTCAGTGGGGTCCCTGCCTGTCACAACTGCGGCCTGTCTGACGCCATCTCCCATTCACCAGAGTGCCTCATGCAGAGCCCTGCACACAACAGCCTCTTGGCTCCTGTTGAATAACAAATGGGAAATGAATACATGAAGAACTTTCTAACAGATAATAAATCATCATTCTAGCTTATTAGCTATTTTGCTGTTTTTTACGTGATGGAAAATTTCCAACAAATACAAGAGTAGAAGGAATAGTATATGAGACCCTACGTAGCCATCATCCAACTTCAGTTTTGGACTCATAGCACCACCCATAATCATCTAGATTTCTAAAAGCAAATCCAAGTCATTGGATTATTTCCTCTTAAAATATTTCACTGTGTGTCTTTAAAAGATGAAGGCTCGGGGCTGCAGTGGTGGCTAAGTAGTTACTGTACTTGCCTCGCATGCATGAAGACCTGAGTTCAAACCCCAGCACCATGTGCACAACAAAGTTACAGAGCAATGAAAGCCACATGAAAAACTACCTAAAAAATTGATTCTTTCCTTCTCTCTCATTGTCCTTCTTTCTTAAAAAATAAAAAAGATGAAGATTCAAAACAGTTAGTGCCATCATCATACTCAACATTATACAATGATTCTTTAATGTCATCAAATATCTAGTCAGTATTCAATTTCTCCAATCAACACCCCAACATACTTATCCCCCTCTTTGTAAGATTTGGATCAGGAGCCAAACAAAATTAGCTTTTTGCTAAATGCATTAAAATTTTCTAGTTGTTTGGTACTGTATATTGGGAGGCAGTTTGGTAAGCTATGTATGGCAGCAGATCCATAACTGATGAAATTTACTTTCCAAACAAAAATATTGTAGGAGATTTTTCAATTCATACCCCCATTTCCTGCAGCACCCTGAAGTGCTAGGACTCCTCTGAAATTAGTAGAGTTTTTTTGTACTTTTAGCATACTATAAGAGATTTTCCTAAACACAGGACTGGAAAAACAATAACACATGAAAAGAGAAAGAGACCTTTGACTGTTTGAGAATTATCTGTCACAGAATAGCTTCAAGAATATCAGAAAACCTTGATAAACTTCACCTTGTTTTTGGATTTGGCTAAAATGTTGAAAAAAATTTTTTTCCCTTTAGGAACCATAAAATCTCCTTTACACTTCTGGAAAACAGGAACAGAGTCCTCTTTAAGACATAAGAAATCAAAGCCTTTTGCTTGCTGTACCTTAAAATATTACCTGGTACAATTTAACTCCCAGAGGTTACTGATTGGGTCTTTTACCAATGAGTTTTCAATGCTCCTTGAATTAAAAATGAATATATTTTCCACTCATGTCTACAACTCTTCCTTTGAAGGTGGAAATGTACAAATATGTGTGTATTCACCTACATACAGTCTCTTACTATGGAATATGATTTATGGATTTCTTCCCCATGTTCCACTTGTAAATCATCAAGATTTTAAAGTCCCGAGAAGTCAGCAGTTGGTTATAAAATCAACGGAGAGCTGTACTAAATAAACCTTTGCTGGATAGCTCTGAAAGCATCGATGACAGATCAGAAAGGGAAGACAACACCATGGGAATGATTCTCACCTACTTCTGGGAAGCCACAAAGGTCTCAGACAGGGAATTTTATTTGCCTGGAGCTTTTAAGAAGATGAATGACTAGAAGAACTAGTAAGAAAATCTGTTTCCTGGGTTGGGGAAGTTTTCTTATAGCAAAGAATTTGCCTTGTGTTGCAAAACCTATACACATATAAATCATAGAGCCAAACAAATAGGTTTAGGAGTCTGAGCTTATAGG
>PVKS010009570.1:0-63494 GCA_004027875.1 Aplodontia rufa | reverse complement strand
CCGGGCATAGTGGCACAAGCCTATAATCCCAGCTACTCAGGAATCTAAGGCAGGAGAATCAAAAGTTTGAGACCAGCCTCAGTAACTTGGTGAGACCCTGTCTCAAAATAAAATTTTAAAAAAAGGACTGGGGAGTTAGTTCATTGGTAGCGCATTTGCATTGAATGTGTGAGGCCCTGGGTTCCATTCTCAGTACCTTTAAAAAATATTCATAGGTAACACATTTAAAATATTTATTTTAGGATATATTATTTAAAGTATCTCTTAACTTTTGTTACCTTGCTCAGGAAGAAGAAAATGGGAGGTAAGTCCATTATCTTTTAAATACAGTTAGGTATTCAACTCTTGTGTTTATTTTCCACAGATGGGCGGAAACCATTTCCAATTAACCATGGGAAAACTAGTGACGAAACTTTATTAGAGGTAATGATAAAACTTATTGGACCATTTTTTGAGTGTTTTGATATTCCTGTCACCTATGAGACACCTCTAAGGGTTACTTGCGTAATACTTTCTCCATATTTGGATGCTTTTTCATCCTTGCTCTTTTCAGAAAATCCAAAAACCAAAAATTTGAATTAATATTTAAAATGTACAGCAAATATGGAGGTTTCCAGAGTTCACTTTGTGTGAACAAGTGTCAAATTTGAAAAAGGCAAGAGTGGTGTTGAGAATTGCTCATTATATCCTATATTAATTGAGTCCAAGATTCCATGAGTTGTATCATTATCCATGTTTTAGAGATTTTAAAATCTCTAAGTTGCATAGCTTAGAATCAATTAAATATGTAATTTTCAGGTTAAAAATTTTAAAAAACAATCCTTTTAAGAAAGAATACTTGGCTGGTGCAGTGGCTCAGTGATTGAAGGCCGTGCATGGCATGCACGAGGACCTGGGTTCAAATCCCAGCACCACATAAACAACTAGTTATTGGAGAAACAAAGGCCAGATAGAAAAATAAAAACAATTAATTCTCATTCTCTCTCTCTTTCTCACGTTTTTCCACTATCTTAAAAAAAAAAAAGAATATTTAGTATATCTTATGTTTTTGTACTAAGCAAATTAGGCCATTTTCTTTTAGTGTTCTTTATTTTTCATTTGGAAAAAAAGTCTGTAGTATAAAATTAATATAAACTAAAAATATGAAATTCTTATTTGTCATTCATAAGTAAAACATATATTTATAAACTGAAAAGTTATACTTTTTTCCCCCCATAGGATGCCATAGAAGTTTGCAAGAAGTTTATGGAACGTGACCCTGATGAATTAAGATTTAACGCAATTGCTCTTTCTGCAGCATAACTTGTCGATAATGGAAATACCAAATATTGTATTATTTGCAACAAAAGTTAAACTTCCGCTGCCATACACTAACTCAGAAATTTTGATATTTTCATTAACTTGACTGATTAAACTTTATGTGAAGTAAAATTTGATCTAACCTGTGTTTTACTTTTGCCGCAAGTTAACACTGCAGTTTTTTCCTGCCCTTTCTTTATTGTGAAGGATTTATCTTGCTTGATTCGTAGCAATTCCTTTTTTTTATCGTGTTTTGATCTCATGAGAGATCATGTATTAGGGAACCAGGCACAATTTCCATCTGCATAGTATGAATATATGTTATATTATATATATTCACACATTTATATAGAAAGCATTTGTTGGAGATGTACTTGTAATGAGATGGACAGTGTTCTAGGTGCAGGGGTTACAGCACTGAACACTGTTGACAAGTTCAGTGGTCATGGAGTTTATGCTCTTGTGAGAAGAGCTTACCAAACACATAAAATATATACCAACGATAGATGCTGTAAAATTTTACTTTAAAGAGTAACAAACAGAGTAAACATTGGATATTGTTGTCAAGGAAGCCTTTTGTGAAGATGTGACTTTGAAGGTGAGAACTGAATGGCAAAAAGTAGCCAGTCATAAAAATGATGGTCTAGAATAGGGAGAATAATTAATGCAGAGTCTCTAAGCTAAGGAAATCTTGCTGTATTGTAGGCTCAGGAGGAAGATGCATGTGACCAGACCATAGAAAGAAATAGGGAAAGCAGCAAGATGTGAGGTCAAGGCATTGGAAAAAGGAGGAAAAGGAGGAAAAGGCATTTGGATTTATTCCAAGTGTGATAATAAGCCATTGAGGGTTTTAAGCAGGAGAGTGACTGAATTTGGCTTAAAAATTTAGAAGATCACTCTGACAACTCTGTGGTTAATATATGGGGAGAGTGGGGTACAGGAATAGAGATAATGAGAGATGTTGATGTTTGGGTCATTCATATGGAGGTATGAGAGAGTGAATTTGGTGGTGTGCTTTGAAGAAGAAAAGACAGAAGGGTATTTATAGAATTGGGTCAAAAAACTGGATTGGTATGATGGCAGTGTTTTATATCTTTTGAGGGGGTAATGGTTATTTGGATATATTCCTTTATCAAAACTCATTGAAATCTGTATTTAAAATCTACCTGTACCATATGTATATTTTACCTCAGAGCCAAACAGCAACCAAAAAAAAAAAAAAAAAAATAGAGCTGAGTTAAAAACAAATGTAGTAGGAGAACTATCAGATTTGTCCAGAATGAAATTCTGGACCAGTATTGAGTGTAGAGGTTTTATACATAATTCACAGAGTGAAAGTGGATTCTTGAGGCAGTAATATGGGAACAGTGATTTTTAGAAACAGTAAAGTAGAAATGGCTAGCAGAATAAATTAGATCTTTGTTACTCAAAATATGGTGCCATCACTATTACCTGGGAACTTGTTAGAAATGAAGAATTTCAGACCCCAATTTCAGAACCTGAATTTTTAACAAGATCCCTAAGTGATTCACATGAGAACTAGGTTTGGGAAGCACTGGGTTAGAAAAAAAATAGACTATATAATAAGGAAGATCACTTTGAAAGATATTTAAATTTAGCACCGTTCTAGGTGAAGAGGGCCTGGGTGAAGTAATACCAGGAAGGATGAAGAAATAATCTGATGGGCTGAGGATGCAGCCCAGTGGTGGATTGCTTACCCAGCATGCACGAGGCCCTGGGATTGATCCCCAGCACCACACAAACAGTACTCTGAAACAAATTTGATAAACTGCATTATGCTTTTGTCATGCCAGTAATGACAACCAAGTGCCCTTCACCGTTACATTGTTTGCATTTTGCACACACTTCTGTGTCGTGTATTAAATATTCCTGACTCGCTGTCTACCTGTTGCCTTGTTGGCTTTTTCCTACTACATAATTTTTAAATAGCTTCTAAAGCAGTGGCACACTTCCCAGAACTGCATGGTTTCTCAAAGTTAAGTGTGAGGAACGTTCACTTTGCAGACTATTAATGGCAAGGATTATCAAGTCAAACATCCTTTGAAAGCATTAGGTTAATCACTTTTTAAAGTCACAGACATATTGGTTGGGGGGCAATTGCAGAATGCCTCAGCTTTAAAAAATACTCTGTGTATTATGAATAATATTTTCTAAACATGTTGTGGAACAACACTTAGGACTAGCGTTCTTTGGCACACACAATAGGGTGATAGTCTTGTAAATGGTCAAAATTCTGTCTGGGTGCAGTGACACACCCTTGTAAACCCAGCTACTCAGGAGGCTGAGGCAGAAAGATAGTTCCAGGCCGCATTGGGCAACTTAGCAACACCCTGTCTCAAAATTTAATAAAATTTAAAAAGGGCCCAATGGTAAAGGTCTTACCTTAGCATGTGCAAGGCCCCAGGTTCTGTCCCTAGTACCACCAAAGGAAAACACATATATATATATATATAAATATAGATATAGATATAGATATAGATATAGATATATAGATATAGATATATAGATATATAGATATAGATAGATATAATTGACCTGACTTTTTCTCAAGAATCATGAGTTGGGGCAGCCTCCATGCCATAAGATAGAATAAGAGCTCCAACTGGACAATAAATAGCAGAAGAATGGGTTTTGTAAGATGGAATCAAAGAAACACAATATTGGAAAAATTTGGTCAACATCAGGTTAGTAGTTCAGGTGGTTTTTTTGTTTGTTTTTTTTTGGTACTGTGGATTGAACCTAGAGGCTCTTTACCACTGAGTCATATCCCTAGACTTTTTATTTTTAGTTTTAGACAGGGTCTGGCTAAGCTGCTTAGAGCCTTGCTAAATTCCTGAGGCTGGCCTTGAACTTGCCATCCTCCTGCCTCAGCCTCCCGAGTCGCTGTGATTACAGGTGTGCACCACCACACCCAACCAGGTTATTTTTTAAAGGGCTAAACAGGGACTTCGTACTGCAGTCACTCAGGTAGACTGGAATCTTGTTTTCAGGAAAAACTGATCTGTTTTAGGATCGCTCTGCTTCCCAGTTTGATTATGTGGCATTTAACTTAAGTGACTCTTGGTTTGGTCTGTTAAGGCCTGGTACAAGACCAAACAATTGGTCTCCCATAATTTTGTTTAACAGTCCTTTGTGGAACACACAACTTGAAAAATTCCTCTTGCACGTCCCTTCTTAGGTTCATGTCTAGAACTTTTTTCATTCCTTACCGCTACCTCCTGCAATACTTGGCTTAGTCACTTTATTAAAACTTGGCACTTATAGAAGAGATCGACAGTTGACATTGTATGGAAAGCTGTGGAGATATGAAGGCTGATGAAATTGTGGGTCATTTCTATATAATGCTGTTAGTGACTATGGTAGATTTGAGGGGAAAGGAATTAAAATAGGAACTGAATGAAATTAAATGTTTTTGTTTGGTAGATTTTGAGAATTGCTTAAACATCATCTTTTTTTCCCCACATTTTATTGGTACATTATAGTTGCATATAATGATGGGATTTGTTGTTACATATTCACACATGCACACAATATAACACTATCATTTGGCCAGTATCCCTCCCAAGCACTTATCCCCATCCCTCACCTCCTTGTACTCCATGGCCCTTTCTTCTACTGATCTTCCTTTGATTTTTTTCTTTTTTCTTACTTTTCCAGTTTGTATTGATTATGTGGGAATTATTTAGTATCTTTTTTTTTTTTTAGGAGAGAGAGAGAGGGGCTGGAGTGGTAGCTCAGCAATTATAGCGCTTGCCTGGCATGCGTGAGTACGTGAGTTCGAACCCCAGCACCACATATATAATGAAGTCTCAGAGCCATGAAAGCCACATGAAAAATTAAATAAAAATTGATTCCATGTTTCTTTCTCTCTCTCACTGTCCCTCTCTCTTTAAAAAATAGAGAGAGAAAGAATCTATTTTAATTATTTTTTCATCTGGCTTTGGTTGCTCTGACACTTAGTTGTGTATGTGGTGCTGGGGTTTGAACTCAGGTCCTCACATATGCAAGGCAAGCACTCCAACTGCTGAGCCACTGCTACAGCCCCATTTAGTATCTTGGAGGTACAAAATATCCTTGTCTTAAATCTCTCCCTTTTTTTCTATGCCATTTCCTTCCCATTCTTTCTCCCTTCTCCCTTCTCTTTCCTCTCCCCTACTAGACTTCCTTTAGCTTGTCTTTAATTTGTATTTGAACTGTTCTTTATATAATCTTATTCTTCCCATTCTCTTTCTTTTATTTTACTCAAACTCCCACGTATGAGAGAAAACATTTGACCTTTGAGTTTCTGAGTTTGGCTAATTCCACTTAGCATGGTATTCTCCATTTCCATCCCTTTTCCGCAGTTGCCATAATTTCATTCTTTTTAAGAGCTGAGCAGAACTTCATTTTATATATTTATATATAGCATATGTATATAACATATATATCACAGTTTCTTAATCCATTCATCTAATGATGGACATCTGGGGTGATTCCATAAGTCAGCTATTGTGAACTGTGCTGTTATAAACATTGATGTGGCTGTCTCTGTAGTATGCTGATTTTAGATCCTCGGGCAAAAAACCTAGGAGCAGGATAGCTGGGTCATATGATTCCATCTCTAGTTTTTTGAGAAATCTTCACACTGTTTGCCAGAGTGGTTGTACTAGTCTGTAGTCCCACCAACAATGTACGAGTGTTCCTTTCTCCCCATAATTTATTGAATTATTGTTGTTCATATTCTTGATCTTTGCCATTCTGACTGGAGTGAGATGAAATCTTAATGTAGTTTTGATTTCAGTATTCCTGATTGCTAGAGATGTTGAACATTTTTTAATGTATTTATTGGCCTTTTGTGTTTCTTTTATAGGGAAATTTTTGTTTAGTTATTTTGCCCATTATTGATTGGATTATTTATTTTTTTGGAATTCAGTTTATTGAGTTCTCTGAATTCTCTGGATATTTGTTCTCTATCAGAGGAGTAGCTGCCAAAGATTTTCTCCCATTCCATAGGCTGCTTCTTTATAGTCTTGTTTCCTTAGCTGTGCAGAAGCTTTTTATAAATATCATATTTCACCAGGTGTAATGATTTGATTTTAATTACTGAAACATGGAAAGGTGCTTTTATGATCTCCACAAAAACCTATACTATCTTCTATGTTCTCTTGACACTAAATTTGAGTTCTCTGTATTCTATGGTGAATCCAACTTTGGAAAATCTTAAAACCATCTGTAATTCCCTCTAAAATATTTAAATAAATCTAACTTTATTTTCATCCCATCTTGGATTTGGGCACTATGCTTATTAAGTTGCTTCATCACTGGACTGGGATATGTATAACATACATCCTGATCATTTAATGAGAATGATAAAATTTAAAATATATTTGTAACTGCTATTATTTGTCTAAGTACCTTAGCTCTCAAAGGAAGCATCTATAGGCTTAAGATTCCTCTGTTGGACTGGATACTCAGGAGGCTGAAGCAGGAGGATCACAAGTTCAAGGCCAACAGCAGCAACTTAAGTGAAGCCCTAAGTAACTTAAAGAGACCCTGTTTCACAATAAAAAAATAAAAAGGACTGGGGATGTGACTCAGTGGTAAGGCACCCCTGGATTCAATCCCTAGAACCAAAAAAAAAAAAAATCCTCAATTGAGTAATAAAAACATTTTTTAAAAAAAAGATTCCTCTATTTGGTACTTGTAAAAATTACAGAGAGGCATATTTCTATCATTTAAAAATTGTTTATAAAAATTTATTTCTTTTAGGTAAATTATACATATATATTCACATATACTTATGGATGTATGAACATGTACATACATAGCCAGTTCTCTATTTATGTACATTTTACATCATATCCAAAAAAGTATGGGTTGAAAATATTTTTTTAAAAATCGAATCCATATAAAGACTTTTTCTTGTCATTTTCCCCTAAGCAACAGTATAACAACTATTTACACAACATTTATATTGATGTTATGAGTAATCTGGAGATGATTCAAGGCACACAGGAGGATGTGTGGGTCATATGTAAATACCATGCCGTGCTGTACAAGGGACTTGAGTAGCCTCTGATTTTGGTGCTAATGCTGGTGGAAGGCTGGAACCAGTCCCCCACAGATACTGAAGGATGACTGACTCTCACACATTTACATATACTCATACCTTGAAAAGACAAATAACTGGTCTAAAGTCTCTGTATTAATTAAATCCTTGACTGAAGTTAAGTAAAGCCACATTGTAGAATATTTTAGAGCTAATTTAGAAGACATTATAAACAAGTAATGTTTTATAAGATTCTCTGAGATTGTAAAATGACATTCCTTGTGCTTTCAATAAAATTATTATTGAAAACCAAGTGTGAAATATGCTGTTTTGAGAGAGGAAATGTTTATGATTTCTTTTGTTTCTTTTGATTTCAAGTCTGGACCTTAAAGTACGTACATTGTTGTAATACAGAAGACTGAACGTTAGGAAGAGCTTTCATTTTCTTGGTGCCAGTGGATCAGACCAGTCTGCTTTGCCCTTGTTCCATGCATATTCTTACTTGTTTTTGCTTTTGAATAAAAGTTACTCAAGTTTTGCCCTTGACTTCTTCATTTAAAATAGTGATTCTGAACCATTACTTCTACCTACTTGATAGGTAAAGGTCCTCAGTATAACATTTCCAGAGTCCACAGCTAGAGATACGGGAACCTATAAAGACAACAAAGGGAGCTGGAGCGATGGCTCGGAGGTATGGTGCTTGCCTGGCATGCGTGAGGACCTGGGTTTGAACCCCAGCACCACGTACACAATGAAGTTTTAGAGCAATGAAAACCACATGAAAAACTAAATAAAATTGATTGTCTCTCTTCAAAAAAGAAAAAGATGATAAAAGGTATATATTATAAGCAATTATTTACTATCTAAGTGATAGGGTGATTGGAAACCCTTGGTTTAGTTCTAATAAATGTATACAACTTATACCATGTTCTGTTTTGCAAGATGAATTAATTAAAATTGCTTACAAATGTATAAAGAAGCTTTTCTAGTCTACAAGATAGATGAGTATAAATTGAATTATTTAAAAATTCAAGTGGGCAAGAATAAATCCATAATGAATGATCCATTTTAACTCCTGGGTTCAAAACTGCCCTTTATCAATATGTAAACAATTGGTATTAAAATAAGTTATATTTGGGCTGGAGCAGTAGCTTGGTGGTTATGACGCTTGCCTGGCATGCACAAGTACACGGGTTCAAACCCCAGCACCCACGTACACAACTAAGAGAGCAATGAAAACCATGTGAAAAACTCAATAAAATATTGATTCTCTCTCTCTCTGTCTCTCTCTCTCTCTCTCTCTCTGTCCTTTCTTAAAAAATTATATATATATATTATATATCATATTTATATATATTATTATATTTAATATTATTTTCTTTAAGAGATAAACAATGAGATCTCTGTGTCCTGCACATTTTCTGTGACTATAAGATGAAAGCAATTATTTTTTTAAAGAGAGAGGGACAGTGAGAGAGAGAGAGACAGAATCAATTTTTATTTAGTTTCTCAGGTAGCTTTTGTTGCTCAGACCCTCAGCTGCTCAGCTGTGTATGCGGTCCTGGGGTTTGAACTCGAGTACTCGCGCATGCTAGGCAAGCACTGTAACTGCTGAGCCACAGCTGCAGCCCTGAAAGCAAATTTCTTGAGCGTTATTTGTATCCTCACAGTGAAAGATTTGAAGCATTTGCAAATGTCGTAAATTAGACTATTCTTTAAAGATGCTACTTTTTAAAGGTGCAGTGAAACCTGTCAGATGAAAAGTTCCATTTCTTTCTGAGAATTTAACTACCTGTGGTAGACGATGACAAGAATGATTGCATCTCAGTTTTCCTTGTTCAAGAGCAGTACTGTTTTTTATTCTCTGAATACTAAATATCTGAAACCAGAGGCTCTCTCTCCTCCACCACCAGTGCAGAAGTAAACATGTTTGATCATAATGTGCAGAGCTAATCTGAATGTTATACTTCATGGTTTTTTTTTTTAACCATCTCAGTTTTCCTTTTTCAAGAGCAGTACTTTTCTTTATTCTCCCTGAATACTAAATATCTGAAACCAGAGGCTCTCTCTCCTCCACCACCAGTGCAGAAATCAACATTTTTTATCATAGTATGCAGTTAATGTGAATGTTATACTTCATGATATTTTTTACCATCAAAACAAAACATGATATTTCATGGTCTGCGTATAATTTAAAGGATGCTTTCTTATGAGGATTTGATTTCTTCTGTAAACAAAATACAAAAGCCTTAAATGTTTCCTGAATATGATGAAGGTATTTGCTCTTACAGCCATATTGTGGTATGACTTAATAATCAGGCACACATGAAATATTCAAGACAGAGCACAACAGTACTGGTGTTAAGAACTTTAAAAAACAAGGCTGTAGGCAAAATAAACTTATGGAAAAAATATTGAAAGCCAACTATTCAACTTACTGTTTTAGTTTTTACTTTGCTTTTTCCAGTCTCACAAGACTAAAGCATGTGCCTCAATTGCTACAGGTATTTCACCGAAGGCTCTGTGTTTTTCGTGACAGAAAGCCATCTCCTGTTTTCTTACTGCACATGGGAATGTCTAGGAAAAGGGTCATTAGCTAAATTAACATAGGAGAGAAAATGCTTACATTATTTGTCCATGCATTTCCAATGTTATATAATTGATACCTATGTAGATATCAATATTGAGTAATTGTTAAACAATTAACCTGCTTTTTTAAGAGAGAGGGACAGGGAGAGAGAGTCAGTTTTATTTAGTTTTTCATGCAGCTTTTGTTGTTCTGACACTTCATTGTGTACAGGGAGTTGGGATTCAAACCCACATCCTAGCATGTGCCAGACAAGCACTGTAACTACTGAGCCACCACTCCAGCCCCAATTAACCTTTTTTTTCTTTTCTGACTGGTTCTCTTGTGTTTCCCAGGCTGGTCTCAAACTTGTGTGCTCCAGTGATCTTCCTGCCTCGGCCTCTTCCAGAGCCGCTGGACTACAGGTGGGCTTCACTTGGTTTTAAAGTTTTTTGGTTTCAGGAGCCTCATATACTCTTTTTTTTTTTTAATAAAGAGAGAGGGACAGAGAAAGAGAGAAACAACTTTATTTAGTTTTTCACATGGCCTTAGTTGCTGAACACTCAGTTGTGTACCTGGTGCTGGGGTTTGAACCCAGGTCCTCGTGCTTGCCAAGCAAGCACCGAAACCGCTGAGCCACCGCTCCAGCCTGCCTCATATACTCTTTAAAAATGATTGGGAGCTCAGATAGCTGTTGACCTGCAAGTATTAGATATTAAAACAAATTTAAAGAATATTTGTTTAAAAATAAAAATGATTTCAACTTAATATAAATACTATTTTTATAAAAATAACAATATTTTCTTTAAAAGATGAATAACATTGTTTTATATGTTTACAAAACCTCTTTAATATCTGACTTAGGGAATACTTGAAAGTGTTTATTGGAACTGACAATTGAGGAACTCACTAGTTATCTCTATGAGAACATTCAGTGATAGTCATTTGAGGACAAGGACCACACTATTTTATCTTCAGTCTAGTGCAGTGTTTGGCATATAATAGCAGCTAATGTTTGGTAGGTGATTATGCTCTATATTGGGTTGAGAAGTGAACAGGAGAAGCTATCGATGTAAGAGTATAGAAACCTCTAATTGCTTAAGCAAAGAAGAGAAATGACATCATAGTTGGAAGTAGGGGGAGGTGGGACCACCAGAGGACTTTTTGAAAGGGTATTTCTAAGCCAAGCACAGTGGTGGCATATACCTGTAGTCCCAGGACTTGGGACACTGAGGCAGGACAATTGTAAGTTTGAGACCTGCCTGGGAAACTTAACAAGATCCTGTCTCAAAAAATAAAAAAAGGCTGGAGCTCCCCTGGGTTCAATCCCTGCTACTGGAAAGAGAGAGAGAAAAAAAGATGAATGTGGGGAAAAAAACAAAATGAGAAATTGTGAACACAGAAGAGACATGGAATAATGGGGAGACTTAGGTTTCCGATTATTATCTAATTGAGCATTTCAAACTTTATTAAACATATGAGGATCCCAGGTGTTAAAATGCAAATTCCGATTGAGTCATTTGGTGGAACATGAGGTTGACCCAGATGTTTCTAAGACTGCTGGTGCCAGGATCACACCTTGAGTGGTGTGATACTTCTAGAACCCGGTACAAAAGGTAAACCTTGAGTGGTAGGGAAAGATGCCTCTTCTGTAGAGCCTAGATATCCTAGCTGGTGAAACTTTTAACCCAAGAGCACAATTCCACTGAGCCACATCCCGTCCTATTTGTGTGTTTGTTTTTTGGTACTGATCTGCTGGGATTACAGGCATGCACCACCATGCCTGGCTTTATTTTTATTTTATTTTTTTAAATTTTGAGACAGGGTTTCACTAAGTTGTTTAGGGCCTTGCTATATTGCTGAGGCTGGCCTCAAATTGTCATCCTGCTGTTTCAGTCTTCTGGTATTACAGGTGTATGCCACTGCATGTGGAGAGGATGGAATTTTTTAAGAGAGAAAATTATTTTTCCTGATATCCAGTTAGATACTTTCCATAATGTATTAGTCCATTTTCTGTTACCAGCAATACTATAGACTGGGTTATTTTTAATGAAAAGAGGATTGTTTTAGCTTTGTAGTTCCAGTGTGCAAAGTTGAGCGGCTGCATCTGGTAATGGCTTTCTTGCTGGCAGGGTTCCAGGATGATGTAGGCTATGGTATGCCAAGAAAAAGGGAGTACATGTGTGTACTCTTTCCCATGTCTCTTTCCCTCCTATGAGCCAGCAGTATCCAATCATGGGGTCCCCACCCTATGGATTATAATCCTAATCATTTCACAAAGTCAGACCTCCAAATACAAAAGTGAGGTTAAGTTTCCCTGAAACATAACATCTCACAATGGAAATTAAATTTCAACTCATGAAACCTGTGGAACATATTCAAACATAGCATACACTAAGTGGCTGCAAATTGTGTCATTATAAATTCTGGCTTTAGCCTGGCGCTGTGGAACAGTCCTGTAATAACAGAAATTTGAGAGGCTGAGGCAGGAGGATCACAAGTTTGAGGCCAGCCTCAGAAATATAGCAAGATCCTGTCTTAAGATACAAAAATACAAAGGACTGTGTAAAACATCCCTGGGTTCAATTCCTAGTACCCACTGCCCCGGCCAAAAAAAAGAAGAAGAAAAATAATCTGGTCTTGCTAACAGAGAATTTTCTGTGTTCTTACAGTACTTGATTGATAGTATGATAGTATGATTCTGAAAATATGGCATATATTATAGTGGTCTACTAAAAATGACATTATCAAGGTCCATAACAATTAGTTAAAAATCATAGCACGTTGAACAGAGCTCAGACTTTGGTTATGAGACTTGGTTTTATTCTTGACTCTTACTGAGTAATCTTGGGTAACATTTAACCCCTTCAGCAAAAGTGTTCTCATGTAGATTTTATATGAGAATTATAAATGAAGTACATGAAGACAAACACTCATAATGTCAGCTAGCATTATTACTATCACTACAGTAGTGAAATAAGCTATACTGAGAACTTTCAAAGTTTATCTCCTGAATTATCAGAGTTATCTTATTTTTAAGAGAATTTAAAGAAGGAGATGGAATGAATAGATCAGATTTCATTTCCATGCACAAAGGAACCATGCGTTTTTCTTCTGTTACTTGGAAATGGTTTAACTTAAAAAAAAAATCCCAAAATAGCTGAAGTTTGTAGACTTGCAATTTAGCAAGGATGATCGGAATTTTGCTCTTTCCTATAATAATACTGTACCTAAGCACACTGCTCATTAGGAAAATATTTTTTTTTAATCTGAATCTTTTACTCTTGGAGGCCAAGAATGTTGTTTTTCTTTTTGATAGCTATGCTTACAGAATTTAAATCACCCAGAGCAATTATTTCAACATTTCAAGTTATTATTATTATTCATGCTTCATTTGTAGCTATTTGAATTTTAATGAATTTCAGAATTTTGCTACAGTGATAGAAGAAGGTCAAATAAGTTCCGAATATGGATATGGTGGAAACCTATTTTAATTTTTATTACAACTGCTTTGAAGAACATTAGGATATACAATATTTCCACTCTTTCAGTTGGACTTCTTATTCTGAGAACAGAATTGAGCTTTAGAAATTTGGAAGCCATCATCAATGTTTATAGCAGCTCAATTTACTATAGCTAGACTATGGGACCAACCCAGATGCCCCTCACTCGACGAGTGGATACAAAAACTTTGGTACATATATTTAATGGAATACTACTCAGCCATTAGAGAAGGTGATATTATGGCTTTTGAAACCAAATGGATGGAGATGGAAAGAATTATGCTAAGTGAAGTATCCCAGTCTCAGAGACTAAAGGGCTGAATGGTTTCTCTCATCTGTGGAAGCTAGAATACATGGGGAAGCAGTAGGGTAGACGGCTAACCTAACAATAACTTCAAATTGAATGACTCTCAGAGTAATAGGGGGATGGCTCCCTAGGATACTTGGAGGCGTAGGGAGAGGGATGGGGAGGGTGGAGGGTGTATGAAGAACTCCTAGGAGACTGGAGAGTGGGAATATGGGGGAACCATCTCAGAAGCCAATGTCATTCCTCCACGAGATACTCATTTAACGCATGAGTTCTTCTGGGGGAAACTGCAACAGGTGAAACCCAAGGTGGTCATCCATGTTTTGGCATTACCCCTGGATAACAAAGTATATATTCATTGGTTATTGGTGGTTTGATAATGTTTCCCCCTCAATTGTATCTCTATATACTTCTAATTAAAAAAAAAAAAGAAAGAAAAAGAAAAGAAATTTGGAAGCCACTCTTTGGTGCCTGTGCCTGGGTCTGCGTGGGTTGGCTGTGTCTCAGGGCAGGTGTCTGCACTACAGAAGGTCAGAAACGTCCTTCACATACTTCTGTATTGTTTCTTTAAAAGAATTAAGGTAGAGTGTTTCCATTTGGCTTTTCTTCAGGAGCACATGTGGGTGGAAAGGAAGAAGTCAGCAGGAGAGCAAGATATACATTGTGTGGGGGCTGGAGCTGGCTTGGCCGTTAGGGCGCTTGCCTGGCATGCGTGAGTACATGGGTTCAAACCTCAGCACCCACGTACACAACTAAGTGTCAGAGCAACAAAAGCCATGTGAAAAACTCAATAAAAATTGATTCTCTCTCTCTCTCTCTCTCTCTCACACACACACACACACACACACACATACACTTTCTCCCTTTAAAAAAGAATAAGTTCTGCAACTGAAATAAAATTAAGTCTATTTTGTAGACATCTTCAATCTGCATTTTTATTGTTGGTAAATACAAGATTGCAAACTTTTAATCCCCTCTTATCAACGTTGTAGTCATTGTTTTTTCCTTGCCCTGGTAGACTAGTCCTAGGTGGTAGAAGATATTATAAGATAACATAAGGTATGCTGTAGTTTGTAAAGTGCTTTCCCAACAAAGTGCAAGGCATGCAGAAGTGTCAACCAGATGCCTCCGTCAGTGTGAGTTGAAGTTCGTGTACCCGGTATTAAGATCCTGCTGGATTTTGCTTTGAAAACTTTTTCTCATTCTTTCTCTAAGTCTTGTAATTGTCTGAAAATACCACCTTTGTCATTAAAATGTTCCTACTATAATTATGTTTTAAAGAGCTTTAAGAATTCTAAGCCTAGTGTTCCTTTCAAGGAATCAAAGCACAAGTGATTGCTTAAGGCAGCGATGATGTTGATTTACAACCAACATCCTAACCTGACATTAGATCTATTTAACAGATGAGGCAATGAATATAGAAAATATCCCTGCAAAAATTCATCACTGAGGGCTGGAGATGTGGCTCGGCTGTAGAGTGCTTGCCTGGCATGCACAAGCTTTCCACTGGGAAAGCTTATTAAAAAGCCAATATGGGCCAGGCCTGTGACACTACCAGTAATCCCAGAGACTCTGGAGGCTGAGACAGGAGGATTGCAAGTTTGAGGCTAGTTTCAGCAATTTAGTGAGGCCTAAGGAATTTAGCAAAATCCTGTCTTAAAATAAATAAAGGCTGCAGCTATATCTCAGGGGTAAAATTCCCTTGCATTCAATCCCAGTACAAAGGAACAAAACAAAACAATGTGGAAAAATTTGTTGAAGATTAATCAAATATTTATTGAGGAACAATAATTATTTCACTGAGTTTCTAAAACACCATATTAATTAGAAGAGATGCAAAGATAAATGCCAGCCCCTAAAAAAGAATTATATACTCAATAAAATTCTAAGAATATTTTAAGTTTAATTTATACTTTAGGGATACTTGACCTAGTTTTGCTGTTTGATAGTTTGAAGAAATTTCAAACCACTTTCCAAAGCTGCAATGGAAAATCATTCATTCTCATTTTCACAGCAATTTTTTTTTTGAGATGGGGTTCTCTCTAGGTTGTCCAGGCTGACCCAGAATTCTTGGGCTTAAGAGATACTCCTGCCTCTGCCTCTCAAGTAGCTGGGACCACCAGTATGCGGTACCATGTGCTACTTACAACAAAATAATTTTTACAGACTAGTTCATGACAGCAAAATTATTTGTCAAAGAGGTGTTTTATTCATTAAACCCTAGTGGCTAGAGAAAAATTTATTGGAAGATAAATTTTAAAACAGGAGTTATTAGTTTTAAGATTTGCTTTCAATTGGTGTCCTGACATATTCAGCCAACAAAAGGGAAGAAAAGACTCTACTTAGGCATAACTAATTATTCAAAATCAAATATTAGTAGTATAAACTCAGGAATTAGAAAAATCTGGAAAACTCTTCCTAATAAGGCAAATTTTCCCTATACTTTCTAAAACAGAATCAGAAAAGAATCAGAAGGCATTTTATTGGTAATTTATTTTGTGTGGTTTCAAATAAAATTCATCTTTCAAATTTATGAAAATCTTGGCTATTGAAATCAACTAATTTAAATTTGTTTTTACATGTTATAGGAAGATAAAAATTACTGAAAAAGCTGATAATGGTATAAGTACAAATGAAACTTTGTTTTTGGTTTTGGTTTTTAAATACTGGAGATTAAACCCAGGGATGCTTTACCATTAAGCTACATTCCCAGCTCTTTTTATTTTTTATTTTGTGACAGGGTCTCAGTGAGTTACAGAAGCTGGTCTTGAACTTAATCTTCCTGCCTCAGCTTCCATCACTGAATTACAGCTATGAGCCACCATGCCCCACAGGTATAAAACTTTAGTAGAAGATGAAGCGATGTATACTCTTCTTTTAGGAGAATAAGATAAGCCATAATGCAGATGATAATCAGGTTTTTGGGAGGTGTATTTCTAAATCTTTGATATTTGGCTGTTATATTTCTTTAGTTTTCAAATTGAGTGCTTTGATTGGTCAAAGCACTTCTTATAATATCTCCAGAAATTCTCAAGCGTGTATATCTTGAGCCATCTCTGGTTCAATTTTTAGCTTCTGCCAAATCTTTGGTTTCAACTTCAATTTTCAACTCAACATACCCGTTAAAGGAATTTTTCTGTGCACAATAAGTGCAATGCACTTTCAAGCCTTTCTCCTAATAGTCTTAGGATTACCTAGACGTGCCAAGACCTCTGCAGAAATAAAATGGAAGACATTATAGTACTACTCCAAATAATAGAGTCATAGAGCCCTAATTGCTACCTTTATGCAAAAATCCAGAGGAAGGAGTGTGTGAGTGTGTGTGTGTGTGTGTGTGTGTGTGTGTGTATTTGTATAGTTTTGATCCATTTTATGCAGGGCTTCCAGTCTGTTTTAGTGATTTGTTGTTGTTGCTGCTGTGACCAAAAGACCCTATGAGAACAGTTTGAGGAGGAAAAGTTCATTTTTGCTTATGTTCCGGAGTTCTCAGTTCATAGATGGTGGACTCCATAGCTCTGGGTCCGTAGTGAGGTAGAACATCATGGCAGAAGGGCATGGCAGAGAAAAGTAGCTAAGGACATGGCTACAGGAAGGAGGGGGGCATGTGCTAGTGCTTTGTTCACTAGGGAAAAATATAAACCTCAAAGGCACACATCCACAGTGATCTGTCTCCTCCAACCACACCCTCCTGGCCTGTAGTTACTGTGCAATTAATCCATAGCAATGGATTAATCCACTGATGAAGTTACCCCTCTCATAATCTAACCATTTTACCTCTAAAAATTCTTGCATTGTCTCACACATGAGTTTTGGGGGATACTACATATCTGAACCAATTAATTGTCTAAGTAAGCAGAAATGGAGTAATAGGTGTCTTTGTTAAGGAAAGCCTCAGTACCATGGATTTTTAAAAAACCTAATTATATTAGACAGCATGAGTTTCACCTAACTGTTCTATTTTTGTCCATAGGGACCAAAGTCATTTATAGTAGTCATGAATATAGCATTCCTAGTCCAAGAACTTATGGGAGACTTGATGGTTTACTTCAGAGACCATTTGGTTTTGTTCATGATCATAACAAACCTTCTGATGATCCCCAATTTCACAGAAAATCCATCATCTTCTTTCCTAGAGAATCTTCTGAGTTTGCTCCAAAGCCGGCTTCTTCTGTGATTATTTCCAACACTTAGGGAACACCAAACTTGTTTGCCTAGAGACTGAAATTTTATGGCCATATGAGAGATCTGAAGAACAGTCAGAGTCTTCATTCCATAGCTACTCGTGAGGTTTCTTCACACTATGAAGAGTGAGGTTTATTTGAGATCACTGCGATTATTCTATGTAGGCTCAGACTAGTAGTGGTGGAAATGTAGAGGTTTAACTCAGGGTTTCTTGTCCTGTAGGCCAGTCAGTTCCATAATCTTTAATCATTTCCTTAAAAAAATGTTTTTCTATATTGAAAAAACTAGGGACAGAAGGAAATTACCTCAACATCATAAAGGATATGTATGTGATAAACTCAAAGCCAGCATCACAGTGAATAGAGAAAAACTGAAAGCATTTTTTTTGAAAATCCAGAACAAGACAAGGATGTCCCCTCTTGCCACTCCTATTTAATATAGTACTAGAAATTTTAGCTAGAGCAAGAGAAGGAAATAAAAGGGATAAAGCTAGGAAAGGAGTAAGTCAAATTATCATTGTTTACAGATGATATGATCCAATACTTAGAAAATACAAAACATCCACCAAAAGACTGCTAGAGCTAATAAAATAAATTCAGCAACATAACAGGATACAAAATCAATATGCAAAAATCAGTGGCTTTCCTATATACCAATAAAGAATCTGTTGAGCAGGAAATCTGTCACATTCACAATAGCCTCAAAAACAAAAACAAACAAAAAACCCCAGGAATAAATCTAACTAAGGAGGTGAGAGTCCTCTACAATGGAAATTATATAACACAGAAGAAAAATTGAAGAAGATGCTAAAGATGGAAAGATCATTCATGTTCATGGTAGGCAGAACTAATATTGTCAAAATGGCCATATTACTAAAAGCAATCTGCAGATTCAATGCAAACCCCATCAAAATACCAATGACATTCTTCACAGAAACTAGAAAAAACAGCCCTAAAATCCATTTGGAAAAATAAAAAGAGAGAAGAGCCAAAGCAATTCTAAGTCAAAAAAGCAATGCTAGAGGCATCAAAATACCTGACTTTAAATTATACTATGGAGCTTTAGTAATAAAATCTGCATGGTACTGGCATTAAAAACAGACACACAGACCAATAGAACAGAATAGAAGACACTGAGACAAACCACACATCTGCAATCAACTGATCCTTGACAAAGGTGCCAACAACATACATAGGAGAAAAGACAGCCTTTTAAACAAACGATGCTTGCAAACTGGTTATTCATATGCAGAGGAATGAGACTAGTTACTTATATCTTAACCTACACAAAAATCAACTCAAAATGCATCAAAGATCTAGACCAAAAACTATGCAACTCCTAGGAGAAAATACAAGATCAAAACTCCAACACACAGGCACAGGTAACAAGTTCCTTAATAGGATTTCAAAAGTTTGGAAATAATACCAGGAATTAGTAAATGGGTTGGCATCAAATTAGAAAAACTTCTGCACAGCAAAGGAAATAATTAACAATATGAAGACAGACCTAAAGAATGGGAGAAAATCTTGGTTAGCTATTCTTCTGGTACAGAATGAATATCCAAACTACATAAAAACCTCAAAAAACTTACCACCAGAAAACCAATATTCCAGTCAATAAATAAGAAATGAACTAAACAGATACTAAAAGAAGAAATGCAAATGACCAACAAATACATGAAAAAATATTCAGAATCTTTAGCAATTAGGGAAATGCAAATAAAAACTACACTGAGATTTCATCTCACTCTGGTCAGAATAGCAATTATTAAGAACAGAAATAATAATAAATGTTGGTAAAGATGTGGGGGAAAAGGTACACTCATCCATTGTTGATGAGACTGCAAAATTAGTACAACCACTCCAGAAAGCAGTATTTACAGGTATTTACAGGTATTTACAGAATAGGGAGAATTATTATAAAGATATAGTTTGAGCTTTTAGAAATTTCTTGTAATGGATGTGCTGTTTCCCATCTGGGCCCAATTTCAGAATATAAACAAAAACTGCTATTATAATTCTAAAGTATTAATAATATTATAAACTGTATTTAAGTATTTTCCCTGTCTTTTTAGCAGAAAAATATAAGTCAATAATAAAGTTATTTCTCTTTTAAATAAAGCCATGGAGAGATCAGGTAGAAATTCTCTACCAAAACCAGAAAATACAAACTAAAAAATAAATGTGTTTTAGGGAAAACTGAACTTGACTATTTTTATCTTTGATTATCCTTACCAAAAATAAGCATTCAGGGAGAATACAGACTTTATTTTATTCATTTCACTGGGCTTCAGGAAGAGACATTTAGTAAACACACATTCTTTCCTTTCTCTTTCCCAGAAGCCCCAATAGTTTCTTTTAAAGCTAATTCTAGGGTAAGTCCTTTTGATCTCCCCGCCATCACTTAGAGAATTATGACATGCTTTGGAAATTTTGGCTTGAATGAGGGACCTTAAAAAAAAAAGGGCCCTAGATTTATGTCAATTAATTTGATTTTAATGATGGGAAACCCATCTATATATTGAAAAAGCAAAAAAAGAAAAAAACCTCTTAAGATTTTTACTGTAGGAAGAAAATAACCACTGCCCTTTAAATTATGGGGTTGGTCCTGTGCTTTGAAAGTTCCCATGTCAGTTGATCTCTTAATGAGATGTCTGTGCATCCAGCGGGGAGGCCGATAAGAACCATGGGCTTCTCATCTCCTTCCTTACTCATCTCATCTCTCCCAACTTGGTTAACCATCTGGCAGCTTCAGAAGACAAATTTAGGACCCATGCCCTTGTCCACCAGGCAAAACACTCACCACGCTCTGCCCTGAACACTTTCTCAAGGTTGGTGTCTTTTGTCAAGTGATGTAATGTGGAATTCTCCCTGCTTGTTTGTCTCTCCTTTTACTTTCTGGCACATCCACATTTCCTTTCATCATATCTGTAAGATTTTGTCTTTTTTTTTTCTCTCTGCCTTCTATTTCCAAATATTAAATTGGATCTACCTGTCTGAATACCATTATGTAAGTCCTGACTACATGATGATTCTCTCATTACTAACACTGAAGGATGTATTTTTGTAGGTAGAAATGGGATAGAGATGGGCTAAATATAATTATGTTTTATATATTTTTAAATCTACCTTCTAGGAGTGATTCTTCCTGCTAATTAAGGAGTTATAAAAACACTAGAAAAATAGTACGTAATTCGGATTTCAGTTATCTGTGAATCCATAAGGACAGACATTTTATGACCAAGCACAGTGCAAAATTCAGTTCTTTTATTAGAATAATTCCCAGTGTACCTCTCTTTTCAGTTCCCTCCAGCTTCCAGGTACATCCTGTTTGCCCTAGGCATTGTTCAGTCCCTCTACTTCCTCCTTTATAATACAGAGTTACTCGTTTAGCCCAATTTATACTAACTCCTCTCCACATTACCCAGCTCATTTGCTGCAAGAAAACTGGGCCTAAGGTACACTTTCACTGTACCAAGGCATTTTCCAACAAAGTCAATTTCTTCTGGAAGAATAAAGGTCCTCAATAGGGAGTGATTTGGTCCCCAGGGAACATTTGGCAATTCTGGAGAATTTTGGTTGTCACATCTTCAGGGGTTCTACAGCTATCTAGTAGAAAGAGACCAGGGATGCTGCTAAAATATCCTACAATTCACAGGACAGTCCCACATGACAAAGAATTATCCCACCAGATTTATCAATTATATTTCTGTTGAGAAATCTAGTTATAAATTCTTGTATTAGGTGCAATAATCAATGATGTTTATTACTTTGCTACTATCAATGCTTTATTCTGTACATGGAGTACATTCATTCTCTCTTCCTACCTCTCCTGCTCTCTTTCTCATTCTCTGTCTCTTTTTCCAGTCAGGAACCAAGCCAGGAGGTCAATTCAATGAGGAAAATAGATAATATAAATACCTTGGGAAAGGAGCTAGGATTGCATAAAGAAGATATACCTAACCTAGCCCAGGATGATCTGCCAAGCTTTTCTTGAAGGATTCTGAGAAGAGACCTGAATTGAACCTGGAGAATAGGCAGGCAAAAAGCAGGCAGAGAGGGAGAGAAACACATTTCTGGAATAGAGAGAAATACCGGTCAAGACGTTGTTAGAGTCGTGGGCCGGAGCAGATCATGAAGGCCTCCACTTAATGTGCAGACATCTGTCTTAGGTCTTAAGAGGAAGCTGGGAATTTAAGGAAGGGTTAATTGGTGGGGTGGGGAGTATAGGTGGAATGATAAGATTTACATATCAGGAAAGTCCACAATTTCTCACATCTTCTTGAGAGCTAATGACAGCCTGAACTAAAGCAGTAGAAATAGTGATGGAAAATAGAATCAACTGGAAAAATATTTAGGACATAAAATTGATGGGACTTGGAATGGGTGGATATGTGAATAAGAGATGACGTCTAGCATGAACCTCACTTTTTAGTCATGACACCATTTACTATATCAAGGAAGGAGGAGGAAGTTTAAACTTGTGGGATGAGATAAGAAGTCAAATTTGGCGATAGTTTTGTGTGTTATAAAAGTTTTACTGTTTATAAAAGTAACCTATATATACCTTGTAAAAAATGCTGGGAAAGAGCGAAGTACAAAATCTCCACTCAGAAATAGCCACCCTTAAAATACTTCAATTTGTTCTATGTGGCAAAAATTATAAATTTAAAAAGTACTATCCAAAAATTAAGGTGACATATACATTTTTAGCTTTATATTTTAATTAATTTGAGATGGGTCCTCAAATGAACCTTGTTGGCCTTGAACACATGGGCTCAAGTGACCTTCCTGCCCCAGACTTAAAGTAAATTAACTAAATTAACTTATTGGGGAGTGTGGTCAAACCCAGGGCCTTGTGCATGTTAGGCAAGTGCTGTACTGCTGAACTGCATCCCCAGTCCTCCAATATATTTTAAATCTTTCCCTGTGTCATTATCTGTCTGTCTATCTATCAAATGATTGCAGAGAATCTTACTCCATGGGAGAAACTTACTTTACTTCACTTTCTCTATTGTTGGAGGTTTTGATTGCTTTGGGATTCTTAGTTTTAACAAATCATGCTTGATTCCATCACAGTTTGAATCTATCAGAAACTAAAGCAAATAGAATTTGAGATGCAAGATATTAATTAGGGAAGAGTGAAGAAGGAAAGATGGGCAAGGGAGAAGCTGAACAGAAGCTCAAGATCCTAGGACCACTAAGAAGGCCCACCAGGTCTTGTCCCTCACTAGGTGAAATGGCTAGGATACTCATCATCAGAGGACAGCTGCTCTGGGAGGGTCAGATGGTTGAGGGTGTCTGATGATCTTATCCCCAGTGTTGGGCAATAAGTCTTCCTATGATGGGAGGTTTGGAATTGGTACCTTTTATTTTGTACATTTGCTCATATCCTTAGGAAAAATTCTCAGAAATGGAATTGCTGGCATAGAGCATTGGCATTTTAAATACATTGGATATTAATTACCAAATGGCCCTCCAGAAAGATTACACCCCTTTTTCCTTCCAACAGTTCATTTCCCTGCTAATGCATAAAAAACATGACAACTGTACTGTTTTATATTTTTTTAAATTCTTTTGGAAATTTTTTTGATGTTTTATCATAGTGATTTTTATTTCAAACTCCTAAGGCAGGTGCCTTTCTTTATATATCTATATAAATCTTTCCAGAAGGATAAAACACTCTAATGACTGATTTTAGGAGGCAAAGTATTATATTTGGGTCTTTTAAGTTGCAAACTTGTAATATTAAAGTGATTGAATTGCCTTGAAACAGCATTTGCAATCCTCTGTACCCTTTCTACATAAGTAGCTGAACAAATAAATGAAATTCACATTTGTTAGGAAACATTTGATATACTACTGTTAAAGAGACCAAAGGGAAATCATCATCTTTTATTGAGTGCCTCCTCCATGATAAGCAATAGCTTGGTCTTTTATATCCACAATCATATTTAAATCTCATAATTATTTGAAATAGTTCTTTTCCCCCCACTTTTCAGATGAGGAAATTTCAGCTCAGAGATTCTGGTTATGTGGTGACGTAACATGTTCAAATTCTCGAGCCTGTGTTCTTAACTTCCTATGGTATGCTGCCCTGACACTAAGCATCCAAGCCACATAGCAGTAGTTTCAATTAGTATAATATATGTATTCATTAACTACAGTAACAATAAGCCTCATGATGTTTATAGAATGTCTTTCTACTGGACTGGGGATGCATAAAATTCCAGGTCCAGAATTTTTTAAATTTTGTATCACTTATATCTAGTACTTTACATGAGGTATTCACTACATAGTTAGCAGAGCAGTTCTTGGATTGCCACACAGAGAGAAAAATGTTCCCAGTTTATCATTCCATCTTCTTCTTTGGTTAGGATTGATCAGAGTGTAGGTAGGATGCAGAGATGATTCAATCAACTGCCTCCAGCTTCCCCAGGAACAATTGTATTGCTGAAGATTGTAACCTCTTGTAAACAGACACATTGATTATATATGGTGTCCAAAAAAAAAGTTGAACAAAAATAAACCTACCAAGTAAACAGAAACCATCAGCCTGATCCAGATGGTCATCATTCAGAAGAGTAAATGGGTCCCAATCCAGCTTTAGTTATTTAACTTCCAGGGGACAGAAAGCACAAAGGAAAAAGAAAAAATGTTGAAGACACCACCAAGAAGCCATAGTACATGTTTGTTCAGAAGATAGGCTGTTTCTTTAACAAGACAGTCATTCCAAAAAGGAATCGAATGAAATGGTCATTGAGTGGATCTTAGTTTGTGTAAGTCTGCAGTAAAACATTTTGGGGTGAGTTGGGGAAATTCGTATCTGGATTGGGTATGAATTGGCAATTATTGCTAGCTTTAGTTAGGTGAAAATTTTATGGTAATGAGTGTCTTTTTTGAGAGAGAACAGGAGAGTGAGAATTTATTTTATTTAGTTTTTCACCTGGATTTCGTTGCTCTGACACTTAGTTGTGTACACTTAGTTGTGTATGTGGTACTGGGGTTTGAACCTGGATCCTTGCACATGCCAGGCAAGCATGATACCATGATACCACTGAGCCACCACTCCAGCCCCATGAAGTGTTTTTTTTTTTAAAGTCAAGATGTATACTGAAACATTTAGGGGTGAAATATATCTAACCTTAAAACTCCTCAGCAGAAAAGGTGATGAAGTAAATAAGGCAAAACGCAAACTATTGTTAAAATACCGATGCCAGGTTTTAGGTATTCATCATACCTGTCCCTCCCTTTTAGGAGAAAGCAGCCATTCTTTATCTTCCTCTGGTGTGAAGCTGTCAACTTGTGGCCTGCATAGGGCTTCTGGAGCCTGGAACCAGGTCTTAGGGAGCTTAGACAGATGAGCAGGTAGCTTCTGAAGATCTGGTTTAGCTGCAGGCATGAAAAGGACCTGTGCACCTTCCACCTTCTGGCCTTGTGCACCTATGAAGGGTGGCTGTGGATTCTAAATGATCTGTTATTCTGCTGCCAGGCCTCCTGAGTGTACCCACACCAGAAAATGCGGTTGTATTGACGCTCTGCCTCGTGAGAGTGATCAAATGGCCTGAACTCGTCTGAGGGGTGGAAAAGAGGAGAAATGCAAAGTTCCACTGAAAGGCAGGTCCCTTCCACCTCTACCCACTTGGAAACAGGGCGGAGCAGAGCTGGTTCTGGGCGGGGCGGGGGGGGGGGACAATCTGCTGGTGCCAAGGCTACTACCCTCACCTGCCGCCAGGAGGGCCCCGGCTGCCTGGAGGGGAGGAGAGTTTGGGGGTGGGAATCACCAGCATCTGGGGGCGGGACAGCTGCCTCCGCAGGAGTGGCGCGCCTCTGACCCCGGCCGCAGGTGAGGGACTCTGGCCAGGCCGGGAATCGCGGTTACACGTCTCAGCCGCCCGCGTGCTCTCCGAGGGGTAAGTTTTTTTTTTTTTTTTTGGCTGAGAAAGGTGCAATTGTGTGCAGCTATTCCTGGTATGTCAGCGGGCCCGGCGGCCGCGAGCCCGGGGCGCCACTTCTTGGGGCCAGGGAGAGGGAAGGCGGGCAGAGGCAGGAAGGATGCGGGCGCGGGGGCGCATCCCTCCAGGGCGGAGGAGTGGAGGGTGTCCCCCACCGTGGCCCCTTGGCGGGAGGTGGCATCTCCCAGCCCAGACTGTCTGACCGCAGAGGCGGCCGCAGTCGGGAGCCCCCGGTAGCCGCGGGGGTGGGGGACGGAAGCAGCGACTCGGAGGGCTGGGGGTGGGCGCTGGGGTGGGTCGGGGCGGGGCCACTGCGGGGAGGGCGGCGGCAGCGCTGCGACTTTTGAAGTCTAAACTGTAGTCCCGGCTGGTGCTGCTTGTGGTCCTGATCCACTTTCTGCGCCTGTTGGACTTGGATCGATTTTAGGAGTTTTGAGAAAGCAGCGTCCACAAGTTCTTGTAGATCTGAAAACTTAAAACTACAGAGCTCAACAAAGAAAAGGAGCCCGGCGTTTCGCCTCCCTAGCCGAGGTTGGGACGTGGGCTTCTCGCGTCCCCTCTCAGCCGTTGGGCCGAGACGCTGAGCGCACCCGACCGCTCCACGCACCCATAAGTCTCTCCCTCTTTTGCCCTAGCCATGGAAGGGGTGGAGGATGCAGAGGCCGACTGCTCCGTAGCGTTCGCCGAGGCTCAGAGATGGGTGGAGGTGAGTGTCTTACACCGCTCTTCCTTGCGAATAGTTTGCCATCTCCTGGCCGGCGTCGCGCAGCGATCGCGGCTCTTCTGAGCTTTGGCGTCCTCGGGTGACTTAGCTGCAGTGAAGAAGTGGCCGTTTGGGGTACTTGTTAAGTTCCTCCTCTCTTACCTCTAAGTGTCAGCTTAGGTTCGCGCTGCTCTATAACGGTGCTTTAGCTGATGTTCCCAGAACTCCGTAGCGCCCGCGCGCGCCCGCGCGCCCACCGGGTTTGGTGACTGCGCATCCCAGAGGACCAGCCCAGTGGGCCCGAGCTGGCAGGCGATGTCCCTCTGCAGGCTAGCCCGGAGCGCGCGGCGCAGAGCTGGGCCAGGTCCTCGGGCACATTTCTTTGAGGTGGCTCAAATAAAGATGCACGGGACACATACTTGGACAGCCAGTGTATTTAGTGTGTGTGTCGGGGTGGGGGAGCGAGGAGGGAGGAAGGGTGGGTGGAGCACGACCTGGAAGGCGCACCTGGAGGGATGCTTTCTCTGGGCAGCATCCTGCCCAGGAGGGGAGTCAGGACATGTATCTTTTTTTTTTTTTAATTTTATTTTCGGCGTGGATGATACCCTGAGGTCCTAAGATATACTGAAGTCACTCACCGAAGGGGCCCTGCTTTTCTAGCTGTGCCTTAGACAAGTAGACAAGATCTTCGGTTCCCTTATTCCTGAAAAGGATATTATCTCCAGGCCACATGCATATGTAGAAGTGAACAATGCGACTCAGCCCTTATTCTCCTGGATGCAAAAGTTGATTTTCCGGGGAGTGCTGGGGATGACATCCAGGTCCTCACTCATCTCACTCTACCACAGAGCTACACCCTCCAGACCAATTTTGCTTTTAAAATGAGGCAAAAGAAGTCTTTCAAGCAAAGTGAATCATACTCAAGGGCTTGTTAGAAAACTGTTCGCTACGCCGGCCTTGCAATCATTTTGGAGTTATTGGTGCCACCAGCCAGCTTATTCAACATATTTAAAAATTCGATTTGGTTAAAGGTTTTTTCATGAGAAAACAATGCATTGAAGGATACCATAGCAAAAATTATCTTAAATTTTTCTTTAAAGAAATACATACATATGTAGGAAGAAATATAGGAGAGTAAACTTTAAATGTTATATTTCTGACACTAAAGAAAGGAATGTGAAATGTGAGTAACATTGCCAGCTAGGACAATGGCTAGGACTAAGAAATTTGCTTTTGGTAACTTTCTGAACTGAAACCTTGAACTGGCCTGAAGGTGACTTAGATGTGAGGGGAGGGCACTAGATGTTGGCAGAGGGATAAACACTGTACTTTGAATTGAAATGAGTGGAAAAATTCCAGCAATGTAGTTAAGAGAAATAACTTCCCTTCATTCATAAACTTTGAAAAGTCAAGTCATCCAACTGTAATTTTCCATAAGTAGTGTTTGTTGTGCATAATTTTAGAAAAAAAACCCTCTGTTTTGTTTCTCAGTGTTGAGGCTGGAAGGAGGGACAAGGGAAGAAATTTGGGACATTTTTGGTCACATAGGGCTCCTTTAGGAAATCTGTAAATGTGGATCAATTCATACTCTTCTCATTCTTAGTATTCAGCTTTTATTTATTTTTATTTTTAAAATTTTATTTATTCATCTATTTTTTGTTTCTCTGACACTTAGTTGTATATGAGGTACTGGGGTTTAAAATGAGGTCCTTGCGTATGCTGCGCAAGCGCTCCCACCACTGTACCACCGCTCCAGTCCCAAGTGTTCAGATTTTAGAAAACTAAGAATTGCTTTTATGTCCTGGCTTACTCGTAATTGTGTAGGAATTCTGTGAAATATTTGTTTGTAATGAACCCCTGGAAAGCGTTGTGATTGAAGATAATCATTGAACCTGACAAATGTGTGTTCACCTTTCCACTCCTGTCCTATCTATTCTATATAAAGGTATTTTTCAGCAATGATTTTGCAACTCTGTATTGTGTTCAGTTCCTTATTAGAAGAAAGCTTAGTCTTAAAGGTATTATCACATCTTTTTAATATAATAAATGAAATGAAAGTTGAGTTTTTTTTCTTTTACTACTTGAACCACCGTAAAAGGATTGTTGATGGGGCTGGAGCAGTGGCTCAGCGGTTTCGGCGCTTGCGTGGCAAGCACGAGGACCCGGGTTCAAACCCCAGCACCATGTACACAACTGAGTGTTGGAGCAACGAAGGCCATGTGAAAAACTAAATAAAGTTGTTTCTCTCTTTCTCTGTCTCTTTCACTGTCCCTCTCTCTTTAAAAAAAAAAAAGGAAAGGATTGTTGAGAAGTTTGTAAAGAGTTTACATATTCACATATTTCCTGAGAATATTCCTGGGCATTTGAAATGACTGCAGTGGTCTCACCATGAGAGCTGTTTTTTTTTCCTCCAATTTGTGTCTGCATTTCTTTCTCTTGTTAGCTTTGTTTTTAACCATCAAAGTACATATTTAAAAATATTTTTCATGCCAAAAGAGGCAGAATGAATAACTTTCTCATTGCTACAACCTATTAATTTTCAGAGCCCCTGATTTGAAGATAAAATGTTGATTCCAAAGTATTTTTTAAAGCCTTTTGGAAAGTGAGGAAAATTATAGTGTACATCTTTCTTCTGTTTGCTAAAGTTCTTTCTCCATTTTGCCCTATCACTTTCCTCTGCAGATTATTATTATTATTATTTCTTTTTTGCAGGGCTAAGGATCGAACTCTGGGCTTTGCATGTGCTAGGCAACCACTCTGCCACTGAGCTAAATCCCCAACCCTATTATTATTATTTTAGAGAGAGAGGGACAGTGAGAGAGAGAAAGAGAGAATCAATTTTATTGAGTTTTTCATGTAGCTTTCATTGCTCCAACACTTTGCATGTGGTGCTGGGGTTCAAACCCACGGCCTTGAGCATGCCAGGAAGGGCTGCAACAGCTGAGTCACTGCTCTGTAGATATTGCAGTGTAAATGGGTTATTCATATGTCTATACACACATACAAATGACATATACTGTATACTACATATAATCTACTACCTTTATTTTCAGTTAACAGTTGTGAATATCCCAAGGTCAAGTCACTCTGTAGCTTTGTAACTTTGATAAACAGATTCATGTCTTTATTTTGTTATAATCATTTCCATTTTCCTACTGTGAGTTTTTTTTTACTACTACTACTACTACTACTACTACTACTACTATTATTATTATATTTTTTTTACTACTACTGTCATTATTATTATTTTCAGTGTTGGGGATTGAACCCAGGACCTCACACATCCTGGGCAAGTACTCCCATTAAGCTACATATATCTCCAACTCCACCACCCCCCCCTTTTTTAAGAGAGAGAGAAGGAGAGAGGGAGAGAGACAAAGAGAAACAATTTTATTTATTTTTTTCATCTGGCCTTTGTTTCTCTGACACTTAGTTGTGTATGTGATACTGGAGTTTGAACTTGGGTCCTTGCACACTCCAGACAAGTGCTCCAACCGCTGAACCATAGCTCCAGCCTTTCCCCAGTCCTTTTTTTTTTTTTTTAAGAGAGAGGGACAGTGAGAAAGAGAAAGAGAGAAACAACTTTTTATTTTAGTTTTTCATGTGGCCCTTGTTGCTCCAAGACTTCTTTGTGTATGTGGTGCTGGGGTTTGAACTCTCGGTTACAGCGCATACAGTTGTGTGCCAGGCAAGCGCTGTAACCGCCAAGCCACCACTCCAGCCACTCTCCCCAGCCCTTGTTAAATTGTATAATAATAAAATATATATTCTTTTGTATAATATAGGTTGCCTAAGCTGACCTTGAAGGTGAGATTCAGCCTCCTGAGTAGCTGGGATTATAGACATGGGCCTCTACTCTCAGCCCTCCATCTGTGATGGAGCTGCTATATTATTCTTATAATCAGAGTTAAAGTTCTTCAATTCATTTCTTTGGAGAAGGGGAGAAAGCGTGGCATCAGGGCTAGCGGTTGTTATTCTCTCAGTTGTTATCATTTTGATTTCTATTCACTTCATTTGTACTTAGATTCTTAAGTTTATGTATATATTCATACATGTACATATATGTCTCTGTTTACATACACACACACTAAGCTGGTTGGTCTACTCTGGGGCTTATTTTGCATCCAAAACAAAAGCAGGAATGCTGCCTTTTATGATAACACAGTGTAATGATATAGGATTGCTATCTGGTTGGAAATGCTGCTTGAAACATTAAGGTAGCAGGGCTAGTTTATGATTAAACATTGGTTTAAAACTAACTTACGTAATGGTTTGAAGGCATAGGCCAAGGGGAAGCTTGATTCTAGCAAGGTCATGGAGTGGGTGATGAAGTGGTAGAAAATACAGCCTGGACTCTTCTAATTTTAGTTCTTGTCTGCAGCACCTTTTAATTTTCTATACCTAATGGTTGCCTTTGTCTCTCTGTTTTGGGACATTGAAAAGCCTGATAGTAGACAGACAAAATACTGATGAGATTAAAAGCTGGGCATGGTGGGTCACCAGTTTATAGTCTGTGAGTTAATGCTGCTATCTAGGTTTAAACACATGGAGCAGAACAGGCCAACTTAATTCACCTCCTTCCTGCTCACCTGCCCTGCTTATTATCTCTGGGCTTTATTGTTTCCATACCACTGTCATCATGCAAAAGGACCTGTGGGATGCCAACTTGAGTTCATTGTCAAGTCTGGTATGAGAATAAGAGTCCTAATTCTATTTACTTCCAGTTGGTCTGGTTCCCCATCTGTCCCAACATTTAATCTTCAAGAATGTGCAGATAGCTATCTTTTGACTTATTTTTTTTGCCTTTGGGGCTAAAGAATGAAAGGAATTTGGCAAATGAATTCTTAGGTTTTAAAGCATTGCCCTGTATGAGTCTCCCAGAATCCTTCCAAATGTTTTCCCTTTTTCTGCATGCTGGTATTCAAACCCACATCCTCATGAATGCCAGGGAAATGCTGTAACTGCTGAGCCACCACTCCAGCCCCAATTATATGTAATTTTAGTTGTTAAGTTGATGTAAATTTGCCCTGAAAGGTTCTCAGTACATAGTGAAATGTAACCTAATTTGATTTGTAAACAGATTGTAACCTGTGCTTGTAACAAATAGCAAAGTCTCAGCCAATCACAAGTGGCTAACTATTTCAACCATGTTCAAATAAGACAGCTATAATCAATTGGACTCTCTCAGCATCCCATTTATGTTTTCTGTATGTTACTTGATTTTCTCTGGCTATAAATGTAATTTGCCTATGTGGTGGGTTTGAACATTCTAAACCCATTTATGGTCTAGACTATTGCATAAATAAAGCTAGTTGATGTCAGTAAAACTAGATTTGTTTTAATTTTGTTCTGTAAAACAATAAACAGACATTAAGCTTGAAGATGCTATGCTGGTAAAAATTTGTTATAAAATCCTAGTGGGGGCTGAAGGTGTAGCTCAGTGGTCACAGTGCTTTCTGAGTATATGTGAGGCCCTGAGTTCCATCCCCAGTATGAAGGTATGAAGGTATGGGAGAATCATACTGTTAGGAGACAGTTCTTACACCAGCCAAAATCTTCCTTCCTTCCTTCCTTTTTTTTTTTTTTGAATACAGAATGCTAAGTTTTACACTATGCAACTCTTCTTCAAAATAATTTTTTCAAAATATAAACCTGATCTTGTTAGTTCCTTGTTTCCTGGTGAGTCATGAAAGTATTTCATTTTTATTTTTATTAATTTTTTTGGTGAAAAGATTTTAATCTTTACATGCTGTGAAACACACAGATTTTAAGTGTACGGTTGCAAGCATATCTATCTATCCATGGAACCAGTGTACCAATCAAGACATGAAGTGTTTTTTTTTTCTTTTTGACATTCAAGAAAGTTTCCTAACAGAAAGGCACATTAGTCTACATCCCTTTTATAAGCAACCACTCTTCTGTTTTCTAGCAGAACACATCTCCTCTATTTGGTAAATAAGAATCTTAGGAAAGGGAGGGGAGGCAAGAGACAAGGGAGTTCCTGATGTCCCTTTGGGACATTTGATTCATACAAATAGGAACCAGGGCAGTGATGTCATTAGAACAGCCTGACTCCAGGAAATATAAGCAGATATGTCAAGGTATTTCCTGAGGAACAGGGAGGGATCCAACAAAGTGTCAGTCATTCTGGATCCTTCCTATATACTGATGCACTGAGAGCTACAAATGGACCTCTTTCACTAAGAGAACTTATGCCTTTATTAAAAGTGTCCTTAAGCTGGTTGGAGAAGTGGATGCCCTGTGTCAAAGGGAATGAATGATTTCACGGTTGTTCATACACAGTGACATGTTGCCCTCCGGCAGCTTTGAGCCCATTTGTAACCAGGAGCAGGAGATGAACGGATCAGCTTTTTCAGATTTGGGCCAGAATTAGAAATTCTCATTTGTCTTTTCTCCTAAGTGCATGAAAGAGCCATGTTGTTTCACTGTTTCTCAGATCATTAATGATATTAAACATTTAAGTAACAGATGACTCATTGGGTTTCCTCCAGCAAGAAAGGAAGGTGAAGCTGAGACAAGGACAGTTCTGTTCCCTCAGTGAAGACTACTCAAGGTCAAGAGTGGCCACCGTGAGGAAGAAGAGCCTGGAGTCTTCTTCAGCCATTTGTGAAGCACAGAAAGCATTGGAGCTTCTCCAGGGCTGAGAGAGTGATGCCCCAGGTGCATGGTGGGGAGTGTGCTGGATTATCCAGGCTGCTTTGATTCTCACCCTTCTGTGCAGGGCTCCAGCTCTTGCTCTGGAAACCAAGAGTGCTGTGGGTAGTGAGGAACTGCTGTTTACATTAACTAGCTCCTTTCCTCTTCTGCATTTTAAAACTGCTTCTCAACATGACCGTATTTGAGTTATAGAAAAGCACTAGCTTTGCGAATGCTAGCTAGTGATGAAAAATGAAGCAGCAACATCTATAGATTTGCCCAATCCTTTCAAGGTTGGAGAAGAAACTTTTTTTTTCTTTTTTTAATACCAGGGATTGAACTCAGTGGTTGCACTGAGCCACATCCCCAGCCCTTTTCATTTTTATTTGGAGACAGGGTCATGTTAAGTAGCTTAGGGCCTGCCTAAGTTGCTGAGGCTCCCTGAGTTGAACTTGCCTGTCTCAGCCTCCCACGTGGCTGGGATTACAGGTGTGCACACCAGGCCCAGTGGGAAGAGACATTTGTAGGTGAACTGTTTCTTCCAGTTACCAGGTACAAACTTCGTTGGTGTTATTCCACTGACAGATGTCAAATCCTTGTTGAATGAATGCATGGTTTTGTGTCCAGTCAAAAGGTTGGCTTATTTAATGGTTGTTTGCAGATTTCCTCAAGCCATGCAGCTATCACAAATGTGTTGGAGCCTGAGGAAATGACAAATTATGCATACCTGTGCTCACTCTTTAGTTCACACAGGTAATTATTTGGGTGTGTTTCTTTAAAAACACATTTGATGTACTCAAAGCTCTCAATAAGGATAATGACTGTCATATCTATACAACTTCGAAACTAAGGTTCAACATACTCAATCTGTTGCTTTGCTCTTAACAGATGGACATGAGAAAATCCTACAGGTGAATCACAACACCTCCGTAAATAGCCTTTCCAAAGATTATAGAATATCCTCAAATAGCATGCTAAAACCCTGGTTCCAGGTCCTGGGTACTTAAATGTATTTGATGATGGTTCATGGCACTAGACATTATGTATTCAAACCTGAGGGCGATGTTCATATGGGAGAGAGGTTGCAAAAATCTTGTCTGGGTTCACAGCAATAATTTATTTTGGCTCAATACATTGAACACCCTTCTGTAGATAAAGAACTGTGTCCTACACCGAATGAACTAACTTGGATAGTAAGTTAGTACCAGTGATCTTACCAGAAAATCTGAATAACTGAATTAAAGGAACTAGTACTTTTGAGTTTCTGCCACGTGGAAGAATTGTGGCCAGCGCATTATATCCACATAGCCTTATGATGAAGGGCTAATGTTGTCCGAAGATGTTTTTGTCAGATGTGGAAAAAGGGGGGTGAGAGGGGAAATAATTTGTTCAGGGAAACGCTAGAACTAGCAAGTGGTGGTTGGAAGTTCAAATGCAGGCAGTTTGATCTGCAGCCTGTCTTTTTTTTTTTTCTTTTCCTAAGAGAGAGAGAAAGAGAGAGAGAGAGAGAGAGAACCAATTTTTTTCATCTGGTTTTTATTTTTCTGACATTTAGCTATATATGTGGTGGTGCTGGGGTTTGAATCCCGGTCCTCATGTGTGCCAGCCAAGCACTCTAACTACTGAGCCACTGCTCCAGCTCACAGACTGTCCTCTTAATCACTCAACTGACTGAGAGTGACACTGTCCAGTTAGTGATGGTAAAGGGTTTCCTCGTCTGGAAGAGAGTAGGCTTTCACCCTTCATTGCATTTAAAGCTGTAGCTAGCTTTCTTTCTTGAAACCAGGGGCACTTAAGAACTGAACCACATCCCTAGTGCTTTTTTATTTTTGATTTTGAGATATGGTCCTACAAAGTTGCTGAGGCCTTGAACTTGTCATCCTCCGGCCTCAGCTTCCTGACTTGCTGGGATTACAGGCATGCACCACTGTACCCTGCAAAAACTGTAAGGTTTTGTGTGTTGCAAGCCTGTTCCACCAGCACAGGTTCTATCTTGTGATGTGGTGTTGGGAAAGTACACGATGACCAAATGTTTGTGTTCCAGAATTGCTGATGGATACTCTTGAGCAATTGAAGATTTTTGATTTATATGTTCAAGTATATCTAAGTGAATTAGTTAGTGCTCAGCAAACCATTTAATATATTACACAAGGGGAACATTTTTATATGTTCAAGTTAGAGTAGGAGATAGATTGTACCTTACTGATTTCATATATAAGACAATTTGTAAACATATCAGGTTCTTAAGTAGCCTACAGTTCGGTTCATGCATACCCAAAGTTGTGTAGATTCATTGTGTAATGCTTTGTGATACACACGTGCACACACACACACACACACATCACTTTTTTGATGATGTCTTCTAGAGCATGTTCTAGACTTGTAAACTTTGAACCTGAAACTGTGATAGAAGATTTTGCCTTCTTGACTAGAATGGACTGTGACGTAGATGTGGGAACTGGGAGAGAACTATGTGAACTATTTCATGGTATCACCGTTTCATAACTCTTAGTGGAAGTGAGGTCATTGCCAACCTTGCTGTAAACCTTGACTCTGGAAATTATTTTTCTCAGGAGAGTTTGAAGTCTTTCTTTCCATCCAGTGAAAGGAAAAATCAGAAAATATGTTGCCTTTGCCTCCTCAGCGGTATCTGATCAATTTAGAATTTATCTTATTGGCTGGAGGAAATCTTGACAACCTTTCCAGTTCATCAGATAGTCAGTTGGTTATAACTTCCCTCTCAGAGCGTTCCCTCCATTGCCCTTCATGTTTATCATATTTTTCCCTTAACATTTCTTATTTTCCTCTGTGGAATTCTGCTCACTATTGACATTAGCAAATGCAAGGGTGGGCAAGGGCTCATCTTCCCACGTGTCCTCTCCTCTGTCCAATCTCACCCTAGCACAAGTCACCAACTCCATAGCTTCATTTCCATCTCTATGCTGGAGACTTACCCGTGTGTATTCCTGGCCTTGACCTTGTCCCTAAACTCTGGACTTGTACATCTAATTGCCTACTCAAGATTTTTCTCTGTAGGCCAGACAGGCCCATCACACTTACTGTGTTCACAGCAAGACTCTTAGTTCCTTCCCTCCCTACCACCTATCTGTTTCTGTATCCTGTCCTAGCAAATGGTTCTGCCTTTCATTCACCCATTGTTCGCCCCCCCCCCCCGACATTGAAGTCGTTATTGCTCCTGTTCTTATATAAGAAATCACACCACCCATTCAGTCTTCTAATCTAAGAAGAAACCAACTGGTGGTGTCTCCCACTGTCTTCAGAGTCCGACCACTTCTTGCGACATCCACCGTCATCTCTCTTGCTTTTGCAATAGCCAGGATTCCTGGTGTTCAAACGGCAGCCAGATTCCTCTTTAGGGAGGTAAGTCTGAGATTATATGTCCAGTTCTACCGTCTCTCCCCGCAGTGGTTTTTCATTACACCTGGAATAAAATCGGAAACGTTACACTGCAGTGTGAGGTCCCTGTGTGTTCTCCTTCTTGCCTGCCTGTCTCCTTTCTGTCTCAGGTCTTCATCTGTCCTGTGATCCCTCAAGTGTACCAAGAAGGTGTTTACTTTAGGGACTTTGTGCTGCTGTTTCTTCTCAGGGAGACATTTCCCTCACTTGTTACGCATCAGCTTAAATGATGTGTCCTCACACCCCTCGGTTCCCTCTAAAATAGCCTCCTTGGGGGCTGGAGCGGTGGCTCAGCAGTTGCAGTGCTTTCCTGGCACGCGCAAGTACATGGGTTCAAACCCCAGCACCACATACACAACTGTCAGTGCAACAAAAGCCACGTGGAGAGCTGAGTAGAATTCTCTTTCTCTCTCTCTCTCTCTTAAAAAAAAGAAAAACAGAAAAATACGGCATGGAGTGGTGGCTCGGTGGTTAGGGCACTTGCCTGGCATGCGCGAGTACTCGAGTTCAAACCCCAGCACCACGTACACAACAAAGTGTAGGAGGAATATGAAAGTGACGTGAAAAACTAAATAAAGATTGTTTAAAAAAATAGAGAAAAATAAAATCGCCTCTCTGTTAAATAAACTATATTCTTGTGTTTATGGCAGTCAGCATCACTGGTATTCACATGATTCATATATATGTATTGTGTGTGTGTGTGTGTGTGTGTGTATTTTTCTGTTCATCCCACCTGAAAATGTGTGTGTGTGTGTATTTTTCTATCCATCCCACCAGAATATGGTGTGTGTGTGTGTGTGTATGTGTGTGTGCGTATTTTTCTATCTATTCCACCAGAACATGGGTGCCTTATCTGCCAGGTCGTAGTTTGTGTTTTTTTCATAGTTTATTTTTAAGCTTGAAGAGTACCAGACATTTAGCAGGCACTCAGTATGAATTCACTGGGTAAGGAAATGGCTGGATATGCTTCACTCAACAAGAGAAGTTGCTTTTGTTGTATTGTGTTTTTTTCCCCCCTTCACTTTTCTTCAGATTCAGTTCAAGATGGAGCAAGTTCCAAGCATGTTTTTTTATAAAGCAAGTCTAAACCGTGAGATACTGATTATGTTCAGTCAATTCTAAAGATGCTTGCAGGAAAGCAAGTATCTTAAGGTTATCAAAAACATCCAGAAAGTTTGAGGTGAGGGTGAGCCTTCTTAGCTGAGCACCGTGTGCTGTGGGCAGTGTCTCAACGGAAGATTCTGGGGAGTCACAGTTCACTGATGGGTCATGTCCTGCAGTTTGAGCATGGGCCCTACCCAGTCCTCATCTGAGACAGTAACGGAGAATAGCTTTACCTTGTTTAGAAATAAAAGAAAATAGTTCAAAATTTGAGAATAGGAAAGTTTTTTCCAACTTAGACTTGAGAGGCCCACCCCATCTTTCATAGTGCTGCTCTTTATACCTGTGTTTTAGGATTCATTCTGGAATAGCACATAAACCTGAGGGTGGAAACTTTCAAAAGAGCTTGCTCAGAAGTGAGGGGAAACAGGAAGCCGGATGGGCCCTCATCATCTGTGTTTGTACTAGCTGACTTTCTCTTAACTTGCTTTATTATTATTTCCCCCATGCTATCACATGACTTGGTACAGGCTCAGAGAAGTTAAGTTTCTTCCTAATACTTCATACTTGGTACTGGTAGAGCCGGTATTTGAACTTAGATTTGTCATTAGAAAATCTCGAACTCTCAGCTGGGTGCAGTGGCACACCCCTGTAATCCCAGTAGCTCAGGAGGCTGAGGCAGGAGGATCGTAAGTTCAAAGCCAGCCTCAGCAACTTAGTGAGGCCCTAAGCAACTTAGTGAGACCTTGTCACAAAATAAAAAATAAAAGGGCTGGGGGATGTGGCTAAGCACCCCTGCGTTTACTCTCTGGTACCAAAAAACCAAAACCAAAAATCCCTCAAGCTCTCAACCACTTTATTCACAATCTGTTTCCATCCCTCTTTTGACCCTACTTGCTGTGTGGGCATGCACAAAACCTGCTGTGCTATTAGCTGCCTCATCTATCTGTCAGTTTCTTGCATACTTTTATTATTTCATAATTGGAACCAAGTTAAAACGCATACAAAAGTGCTTGGACTTAATATGGGATATGTTGTGAATTCACACTAACATGTGAGTAGATGCTATTAAGTAACTCCCTGATGTTGGGATGGGACAGGGGCTGAGACAGTGTGTGTGGTGAGGAAGGGAATGGGGAGGACACTTGGCTGCTGTGGTTCTTTCTGGGACTTGTCCTGACAGGGAGGAGACAGTCACAGGGCAGCATAGGAAGAATGGGAACATGTTGGACAGCAAATCTGCAGGAAGACTGAGGTGGGAAGAAGCACGTGGGGGATACTAGGGAAGGTCTTTCTTGACCAGCCGCATAAGGTCACTCGAGTTGGGTAGGGGTGTGACTAGCATGAATAGAATTTATTGGACTTTTCAGTTGGCTGGACAATGATGCAAGGAGTCTTTAGGAGTCTTCACAATGTGGAAGATGCTTTTTATTTTTTAAAGAGAGGGACAGTGAGAGAGAGAGAGAAAGAATTTTATTTAGTTTTTCGTATGGTTTTCGTTGTTCTGACACTTCATTGTGTACGTGGTGCTGGGGTTTGAATGCGTGTCCTGGTGGCTGCCAGGCAGGCACCATAACCACTGCTCTAGCTCCCTGGAAGATGCTATTTTTAGGATAGAATTACAAGGCCAGATTGTGGATGAAGATTTTGAGTTCTGTGTGTATGTGTGTGTGTGTGCACACGCATGTGTGTAAATGGTGAATCAGGTGATCATCTGGAATGCATGGAACAGAATGTTAGTGGAGGGGCAAGACTGTTGTGTGTTGAGGATCAAGGACTGAGCGTTGGGAAATGCCTTCTGGTGAGAGGACGGGAAAAGGAAAGGGAGGTAGTGGCCAAAACTGGGCAGAAAACCAGGAACGTGTTAGGGATCCCAAAGATACGAAGAAAGACAGAGGACTGTCAACAGCTCTCAGGACCAGAAAAAGTGATCAAAGGAAAAGCAGAAGGGAACAAGGTTATTAAATGTTGCAAGAGAGTAACCTCCCATTCATTGAAAGTATAGCTTTGGAACATGACTAGGAACCAAACCAAGTTCAGAAAATCTTTGTGGATAGTAATGGTCTAGGGGCTGGTACTTTATGAAAGAAGCAATAGAAAGAGCTAAGACATCAACATTCTCTCCAACAATCTACTTGTGTTAACAAATCATTCCCTACCCTCAGCCTTTCTTATTGGATGTATTAGAGGTGCAAACCCTTCATATTTAAGGGAATTACTCTGTAACACAGCAGATCCAGAAAGATTCTCATGGTCTGCTATATAAGGCATTAAAGTTGATGCTTCCTGTTCTGTTGAAGTGACCCTGATACATTGAAGATTATGTGGAAGTCCTTCTAATTATTAAGGACATTATTTCTCCTTTCCCAAATAGGACAACATATCCTCCTCTTACTGAGGATTTGTAGTTCAGAACAATCTGGTGAAAGTTTTGTTTTCAGAATTTAGAATCAGTGTATGTGAATGGTTTTGATTTAGTGAAAACCGAAAGTCATATTAATCAAATGTAGCAAGAAAGGAAATGAAACTTTTCTATTAAATATAGATCCACATAGTTGTCTTGTAACTGATAATATACCCTTTTGGCATGTTGTGTCCTTGTTTCTGTTCTGAGATTGGCAGGGATCCCAGAGCAAAATGTGTGACCATGGACAAGACCAGTAGCATCCCTAAGCCTGAGTTTCAACAACCATAAAATCAGAGTTGCAAGTGTAATAAGGTTAGGGGGAAAAAAGCATGTGAAATACATGTAGTTAATAAATAGATGGTAAGTACCCATATTATCATTATCATTGTTATTATTTTACCTGATTCTGGATAAAATAAAAAATAGTTTATTAAATTATATTTTTTTCTTTCCTAGAATGGTTACTCTGTCTCTGTCTCTCTCTGTCTCTCTCTCTCTGTCTCTGTGTGTGTGTGTGTATCCGGCAAGGCATTTAAATAACTTTATATTTATTCTGAGCCCTGCTTTATAAATATAGGTTTTCATTAAGTACAACATATATACACGTATATATATTTGGTATTACAGATTGAACACTCTACCACTGAACTATATCTCTAGCCCTTTTATTTTTGTTTTGAGACAGGGTCTTGCTAAGTTGCCAAGGCTGATTTTAAACGTGTGAGCCTCCTGCCTCAGCCTCCTGAGTTGCAGGCATTATTGGTGTGTGCCACAGTGTCTGGCTGCTACCATATATATTCTTAAGTTGTGATAAAAATTCCTTTCACCTATGTGAATTTGAGGTCAGAATGGACAAATGGTAAAAGAGTAGTGAATTTTGTTTCTTCATGGTAGTTTTGCCATCTTCTTAGAGATCCTCCTTTGCTCCTGATTCTTTTCTTCTTGTAAGAAGAAACCTAATGCTGGTCCATTTGCCTGAGGTACCACACTGAAGGAAGAGAATTCCATATTCACTGCTCTGTTGAAAATACCATCATGTGTTCTTGTACTCATGCTCCCTTTGTTTTAACAGCTATTTGAAGTTTCAGATTTGAGAGTTCAGAATATAGATGCCATGTATTAAGTTTCTTCTTTTCAAATAAATTGCCTTCCTGCATTTCTGTGCAGATATTCATCTGTGTCTGTCTCAGCTATCCTTTGCTCTTGATGCATCTATTTTTCCTTTTCAATTGCTTTTGATGTCTTTTGGCCTATGTCTTTGAGTCTTCTTAGTTCAGCTCTTCTGTTGTATTCAGTTTGGGAGAGGCATCTGTAAGATCTTTCCAAGAAGGACATTTTACATTGTCTTAAAAATGAACCTAATGATCTATTTTAGAAAAGAGAAGTGTTTATAGACCATGAAGAAAGGAAGTCCATTTTTAGATGTTTTATTCAGAGGATAAAGTTTATACAACTGCCTGTTTTTAAGCCAATTTGAGAACACTTTTAGAATTGGAAAATGCTTGTAAGACCTGAAAGGTACAACTTGCCAAAGAGCTGATATATTTGAAATTTGGCCTTAGTTCTGGTAGAAGAATGTGGTTGACAGCCACACAGCAATTTACAGTAATCCTTTTTATGTAAGGAAATGAATCTACTTGGCTTAATAAATTCCAGATGAGTTTCTGGCTCCATGATTATTGCCAAGTCATTTAAAATTCAAGTTTCATTATTGGGTTTAGTACGGCCACCATTTAGTTGCCGGCATTATGTTAAAGCACTTCGTAAGACTGAAGTGCTTTGGGGGAAAATTGCATTCTGGGTGGGTCATACTGAGACACAAGCTTATGATGCGGCCAGTGCCTAGACATTTGGCATATTTTAGAACTTAGATGTGTCAAGCACCCTCTGCTTGGGGCTAGTCCAGTCTTTAAGGATGAGTAATAAAAAGAACTTTCTTAGAAGCTCACCTAGGTATTTCCACTTACTTATCCTTGATTGCTTCTATCTCCAAGGGACTCTGGAAGAATTTTTTTTAGCTGGGTGTATCATTGCTTCCAACAGAACAGAGCTTCCATTACTAAGGAGGAAGGGATTGACAAAGTTAGGTGAATGATTAGGGTCTACTGTGTTCATTGTCTGATTTTCCCTTTTTCATAACATTTTGCTATATTATGATTGCAATTATTATATGAGTGCTCTGCAAGTTGTATAATTTTGTGTTTCCTCCTCTTTCTGCTTTATCTGTCTCTCTGCCACTGCTTTTAGTTTTGGACTCAAAATTTTAAGTTGGAATTTTCTTTTAAACTTCTGGTGATCTTTGTCCAGATGCTTTCTGGATTGTCTACCAAGATCTGGATAGCCAGCCACGTTCCTCCTTGCCCCTGCTCTTGCCCTTGGACTCTGAGGCTTTCCTGGGAGAACGTGTAAGCTTTGCTTCTGCGCTATCCCTTTGCAGGTCCTGAAGCCCAACCTTCTTTCTTTCTGCTCACGCAGGGCCGCTTGTCCATCTACTTTGCATCTTGCAAGTTTCTTCAGCATTTTCTACTGTTCTCTCTTTTCAGAATCTCATTGTCCATGTGGATTAATGCCTTAAATACCTATCCTGTCATTTTGGTGGGGTTTTGGGAGGCAATGAAGAGAAATGTATAGGCAGTTCATTATGTTTAACCAGAAATTGTGTGTGTGTGTGTGTGTGTGCGCGTGCGCGCGCGTGTGTGTATGTATTTTAGATGTACATTGTAGAACAGAATAGAAAAACATGGAAAGAATGAGGGTTGCAATTATTTCTGAGTTATAATTTCATATAGGTCAAATTATGTTACTGCTAGGAATGGTATCACATGCATGTCATCCAATGACTCAGGAGGCTGAGGCAGGAGGATCACAAGCTTGAGGCCAGAGTAGGCAATTTGGTGAGACCCTGTTTTTGAATAAAAATTAAAAGTGGCTGGGGTTATAGCTCAGTGATAGAGCACCCCTGGGTTCAGTCCCTAGTACCAAAACAAAACAAACAAAATCCCTGGAACACCAAAAATAAAAAACCCTAACTCATAAAATTGAATTGAGAGGTTATGTATCAATTGTAAGTCCATACAATGTGATTAGGCAAAATTAAATTGTGAACAACAGATATTGAATTCAGGAAAAGCAGAATATCAACTAAATCCACAAAAGAGTTAAAATTCCTTCCATATGTTCTACTACCTGTACGAGTACTGGGTCATAAAAGCAATCTTTCCAGCAGTCAATTCAGAGAGACAGAATCTCAGCTCTGTATCACGCCTTCATAGCCTCGCTTTTGCCTACATTCATTTATTTACCTGGAGGGCAGAGTATAGAAAGAGTAAATGAATAATGCCTAGCTTGTAGTAGATACTCAATCTACTACGTGTCTGTTTTTTTTGCTTTTCTTTTTTGGTACCTGTAATTGCAGCTTGGGCCTCACCTTGCAAAACACACGCTGTATCACTGAACTGTACCTCAAGCCCAGCGATTAATTTTCTTAAACCTCTACAATGAACCTTGTTCCTTCAAGGAAAGAAAAAAGAGGTGACATATATTGCATATATTGAAACTTACATTTAAGTCACTAGGAAGGACTGCATTCTACAGATAAGGAAACTGAGGATCGTGGTAGAGCAAGCCTTGGACCCAGAGCCCAGATTCGGAAGCAGCATCACAGCAGCTCCACACTTCTATTCTGTGAATGTTTTTACAAGAAGGACACTCCTATGGCATTTCACATTATTAGTTGTCTATCTTTGACCTACCTGAGCTTTGTGAAGGGATGTACCAAACCATCTAGCACCAAGCGTGGTGATTTTGATGTGCAGTAGAAATTTCCAAATGGAAAATATGTTGAAGGAGTTCCATGCTTTGCACATAATATTGGTACTATGAATTTAGTTGACTGTGACCGAGACTTTGTGCGTTAGATGTGTTGCTTCTGAATGGGAGAAGTGCTAAGACAAAGAAAGCACTTAGTTTACTGGGTGCAATCTGGAATGGAGCTGGTGTTTTGTAGTTAAAGGGGAAGTACTCGGGGCTGGAATGGTGGCTCATCAGTTAAGGTGCTTGCCTGGCGTGTGCGAGTATGCGGGTTTGAACTCCAGCACCATGTACCCAATGAAGTGTTGGAACAATGAAGGCCATGTGAAAAACTAAATAAAAATTGATTCTCTTTTGCTCTCCCTCTCTCTCTCTCTCACTGTCCCTCTCTTTTAAAAAAAAATGGTAAAGTACTCCAGGTCTACGATAACAGAGTCCAGTTAGTTTTCTGTTTTCTAATAAATTTAGAACTCCAATTCTGGCACCATAATGCCATAGATAATTTATAGTTTACCATTCTAAATATTAGAGATACTTACATACAAACGTTCTTTGTTAAGATTGTGCTAATCAGTTAATGCACAGTGATCTTAAAGTTAGCAAGTGAATCATTATATTTCTTTCTATACTTTTCTTTCTCTTTGCAGCCATTAAGTGACTCTCTTGATAGAAAACTCAATTAAATCATAAAGCAACAACAGATTATTTTTTCCATATAAAAATGTACTTTTCTCATTCTCATCACCACATTCTATTTCTACCTCTCTCCAATAAGAAATTTGAAATATATATCAGGATTATAGTAGGAAAAAGATCACAATTCATATCGTTCATGTGAAGTGACTTTAAAGAAGGGGACTTTTGCCAATGTGTAAAAAGAGGTAAGGGACCCCATGAGGGATTCAAGGCAAGAAGGTGGCAGCCCTGGGATGGCATCTCCTTGATGGCTGGAAAGGTTTGAGAAATAAATAGTATTGCTAAAAACCAGAAATATACATCTGGGCCACAAGAAATCAGGGTAGTCTGCAATCTAAAACTTCTGTAGTCAGATCAGAAATCTTTGACTTGTTGGGTGATGATTTTGAGATTTTTTGTGGATAGGCAAGGATTCTGAAACCTTATTAGCCAAAAATAGACCTGAGAAGATATTTGATAAGTTTAACTAAGCATGTATCAGAAGTTTCGAGAGAAAAAATGGAGAAAAGAAGGAGCAATGATAGACTGAGATCCTGGTAAAGAAAATTGGACATAAAACAAGGAGGTGTGCAGAGTTTTCCATAGTCTTCTCGCTTCCAGCATTGTAGATGAGTAGTCTGTTGTGACCTGTTTTTATTTGGAAGCTTATTACTTTGCTTTCTTTCTTTCTTTTTTGCCAAGAACTGGCTCTTTTATTTACTTCTTAAAAATTTATATAAGTTTATGTCTTCTTTTCTTTCCACATTTTTATTGGTGCATTATAGTTGTACATAATGATGGGATTTGTTGTTATATATTTGTACATGCACACAGTATAACTATATAATTTTGGCAATATCACTCCTTAGCCCTTCCTCCCTCCTCTCTTCCTTCCATCCCCTGATCCTTTATCTTTACTGATCTCCTTTTGATTTTCATGAGATCTCCCCTGCAACACGTTTCTTTTCCTTTCTCTTGTTTCCTCTTTGCCCTCTATCTTCCACACATGAGAGAAAACATATGACCCTTGACCTTCTGAGTTTGGTTTGTTTCACTTAACATAGTGGTCTCAAATTCTTTCCATTTTCTTGCAAATGACATAATTTCATTTTTCTTTATGGCTGAATAAAACTCCATTGTGTATATACACCACATTTTCTTTATCTGTTCATCCATTGATGGACACCTTAGCTGGTTCCATAGTTTGGCTATTGTGAATTGTACTGCCATAAACATGGGTATTCATGTATGGTGACATTAATATTTAATATTCCTTTGCTTATAGACGAATCACCCAAATTCCTCACCTTCTCATGACCCTCTTACTGGTGTGTGCCTATCTTTGCACCCAAATTCATCCTTTTTATAAGAAAACCAATCGTACTGGATTAGTGTCCACCCTAGTGACCTCATTTTAACTTGATTACTGATAAAAGGATTCTATTTCCAAGTAGGTCACACTCTGAAGTACTGGAGGTTAAACCTTTAATACACCTTTTTGTGGAAACACTGAAGAGTGTAATATTAAACAGTGATGTCTGGCTCATCCTTGTACTGTTGATTCAACAAGGGAAAGGGAAAAGGAAAGGAGGAGCCTGAAGTCTAATCCTTTTCACAGGGTGGAGTCTTCACAGAGGCTGCTGTGTGCCAGTCCTCAACTAAGCTTTTTCAAAGCCAACAGGACAGATGTGACCTTTCCAAGAGTCACATACTTTACATCCAAATGAAACTCATTGGCTAGATTTTCTCTTCACTGGTTCTAACTACAAACTTTCTATAGTCCACTGACCACAGGCTAAGCATGGCATCTCAGAAACCATAACTATAACAACCCTTTAGTAGTAAAATATGCATGCATTTATTTCAAAGTCATAATCTAATGTTATAAGCCAGGTTTTAAAATATAAAAATAGCTCTATATACTAGAAAATGCTAAAGTCAAAAAAAATTTTAAACCTATTTCAAAGGTAAACATGAACAATCTAAATTGCTAGATAGATGGTCAAAAACATAATATAAAGCAGTATACCAACGAAAGGCTGAAAGCATTTTTAAGTATAATGGGAGATGGTAGCATATTAAATGCAGCCATTCTCCCTCTTCCTACCACAAATACAACTGAAACAGCTTCCCTGGGTTCCTGTTTCCAGGCACAGTATTTGACTTGCAGGTCCAAGACTGGAAGGGTAAGGCTCAGACCACAGTGCTTTCTAGGGAGACAAGACCCAAAGGCAGAACTTGACCCAGAGGGGAACGACATGTTTCAATGACCTGCAGGGTGAGAGCAGAGAGGGATGTTTCTTCTCCTCACAAAGTTGAAGAGAATAAGAAACTCAGAAGCAGAGGAGTTTCCTTCTGGTGTCTCATGATGGAGTAAGCACTTACCTGCAGATTCACTGTCTGTCAAACAAGAAAAAAACCTTCCCAATTCCTATTGAATCAGATACCAGAGGACACCAATAACAAATTGAGCAAAAAACAAGTACTTCAGGAAATTCAAGTTGGCATCAAAAGAAAAATTCTTTTAAAACTGTAACTATGTATAGATAGATACCAAGATTAAAAGTCTCGGAGAAGTATCAGCCACAGAACAAAACTACAAAGAGATAGAAATCATGAATGCACTCTGGAAAGAGCTAAACACAAACAGAAGAAGCTACAAGAAAATGTGAGACAATAATTAAACAAACAGAATAAAACACCACCACGTCAGGTAAAACCAGACCGTTTTCTGATAAGGAAATATTTTACAAGAAAATATGTAATAGTGAATTGATAGAATTAATATTGTTAAAATGGCCTTTCTACCAAAAGCAATATACAGATTCCATGCAATCCCCATCAAAATACCAATGGTATTCTTCACTGAACTAGAAAAACAGTCCAAAAATTCATTTTGGAAGAGTACAAGACCCAGAATAGCAGGTTATGGTTATTTTTAAATTCCAACAGATTCTTATCTAGAGGTGTGTTTTATCTTATTAATCATTTCAAAGAGCCAAATTTGATTTAATGTACTTGTTTTTTGGTTTGCACGTAGCAAATGGAATCTCACTTCATTGTTTCTGTCCTTGTTAATGTCATTTAGTGTCAAACCTTCCTTCTTTCTGGTTTTTACTCTCTTTCAGTTTCTTCCTTTTTTATAAAGAGAATCAATTTTATTTATTTTTTCATCTGGTCTTTGTTGCTCCAACACTCAGTTGTGTACGTGGTGCTGGGGTTTGAACCCAGGTAGGTCCTCGTGCATGCCAGGCAAGCGCTCTACCGCTGAGCCACTGCTTCAGGGCCTCTTTCCACTTCCTTGATTGACCAGCACAGCTTTCTAATCGCTGTGCAGGAGACTCACCCTGTCTTGTCCCTTCTATCCTCTCAGGGACTTTTCCTTAGTACTGCTTTTTTCAGCTTCTCCTGCTTCCCAGTGGGTAGGGGCACCTTGGTAGACTAGGCTTCCTGCTGCGCCATGAGGAGAGGCCACCCTTGTTCCTAAATGTCACTCCCTTGTTTTCTCAAGGTTTCTCCCTCAGGAGCCCGATCTCTCCAGCCTTTGAGATGTTTGTTTCTGCGTTTTCCTCCTGAAGAGTAACATAACTGAAATGCCTTATACATGGTCAGGAGTTTCAGGTGGGGAACAGAGTTCATTGATAACAGGAACTTTGGCACTGGCAATTAGAATGCCAGGAAAGGAGTATGGAGTCACTACAAGTGGATTCAATTGCATATGCAGGGCCACAGCCATTTGTGCAAAATTTATTTTCACATTTAGTTTTTCTGTTTGCTTCAGATACTTTATGTTAAGAATGTTCAGTAATTCTCTCCAGCAATAATTCTTCCATCTACGTATTATCCTACTAATTTTTGCCTCTATTGTACGTATTTTTTCTCCTTTAAACAGTGATTTTTGAATGGCTTTGTCTTCCATCCTGATGGGAGAACACTTGCAGGTTGATACTAGCTTTTTTATCTTTATGTTTCCTGGAGTACTTGTGTATGTATAGTAAATAGGTATGAAAGGAAGAGTGAAGTGTTTTAAACTAAATATTCTCAAACACTGCTTTTGGACAGAGTGGAAGTAGCTGCTTGACAGTGGGAAGATTCACGCCAGTGAAAGTGCTTTGTAAATTGCCTCTCGTGACCGTGCACGTTTAGAGAACTTGTGTTTTAGCTTTCTTTTTGCAAAGTCAAACCTGCTTTATGGGGTTTGTAGGATGAGACAAAGCAAGTAAAAAACTGTTCCAATGGAGCAGTGAAGGAATGTAGTAAATATGAACAATGGAAGTAAGGACAAGTGTCAGATTCCAGAAAAGGTGGATCACCGTGCATGTACGTGAAGGAATGGACCATGACTAGTAAGTTACCACGCAGCACATTTCCAGTGCCTTCCTCAATTGCTGGCTGAGTGGAGGAGCATGAGAAATGTCCCCTGCACCAAGTGTTCTTGTCTCTCCCTTTGTGCTTCATTATGTGTCATAACTATATCGAGCTATAATTTACATCCCATAAGATGCTTTACGAAAGATGATTTTTAGCATTGTCCGGTATGGTCTTGATTATTTACGGTTGCTTCTTTTAGATTCGAAGATTTTGTTGTTTGTTAGTGATTATGCTTTTCTGTTGCTAGAAATGATACTACAATTGTCTTATGTATGGAATATATAACTTCAGATTCTTATTTCTTATTTTTGCCATTTCTTATTTTCTTCATTTATATTGAAAATTCTTTTAATTGCCATTTCAATGTCAAGTAAAAAGTGACACAATTTAACTTAAAGGGTGAGTACTCTTTTTTTTTTTTTTTTTTACTAGGAATTGAATCCAGGGGTGCTTTGCCACTAAGCTATACCTCCCCCATAGTCCTTTCTATTTTTTATTTTGAAACAGGGTCTGGCTAAGATGCAGAGGCTGGCCTCAAACTTGCAATCTTCCTACCTCGGTTTCCAGAGTTGCTAATATCACAAGCATGAGCCACTGCACCTGGCAAGCCTGTTCACTCTTGACCTTGGTCATCCTTACTCATGTCAAACTTAATTTATTTTTATTTATTTATTTTTTAAAATGAAAAAAAAAATTAAAAAGAGAGAGGGACAACGACAGGGTCATGGGGCAAGGGAGAGGGAGAGAGAGAATCAACTTTCTTTAGATTTGCATCTGGTATTTGCTTCAACACTTAGTTGCATATGAGGTGCTGGGGTTTGATCCTGCATCCTCACACATGCCAGGCAAGCGCCCAAACCACTGAACCACCACTCCAGCCCCTTAATTTATTTTAAGTATATTTTAAAATTAGTATTTTTTCCTGATATTGAGTCAATTTAATTATGTAGTTTTTTTCCCTGAAAGCTGTAATTATTTTCTCCCCCAAATGAACATAAGCACACATTTTAGGCATGATTTTAGTGGTTTTATTAAACCCATGACTCTCATTCAGTGGAATACAAAAACTCTCTAGGGCAGATGTCATCTTTTTTTCACATTGAAACTAAGTTTTTTAATGTACCAAAAGTTTCTCTGTGTGGTACGTAAGAAACTTTTAGAAACCAATCATTTAGCCAAGACTAGAGTTCACTGCTGCCTTTTTGCTTTCTCATTTACCTTTACAATCTTGAAGTTTTAGACCATTTTTACATTTACCTGGTGAAGGCCAGTAAATAGGATTAACCTTTGAAAGGGGACTGTGAGCAAAGATGCTGATTTAACTGCCCCAGGTTCACCCATATCATACTGGTGGTTTGGGACTTAGAAAGCACGTTGCCCTGTGTGAGGAACGGCAGGTGAAGTTCTCATTTTACAAATGCGGAAGTTGAAGCCCACTTAAGGGACGTACATACCATTTCCGAATGGTAGAGCTCTGGGCCTCTGATTTGAATTCTAATGTCCTTTATGGAGTAAGCATATTTTCTGATAGTTTACTGTAGTTGCTAATTAAAAGTAAAAGTAATGTTTTTAATACTCAGTGTAACTTGGTGAATATTGTCACCCTCTCCTAAAATCCCTGTGAAGAAACCAACTGGCCTTAGGAAATAAAACCAAACCCTGACCCCGTTTGCAAAGCTGGGGAACTTTTTCCCAGTTCTCTTTAATTACCCCACCATCTTTTGTTTTCCTTCTGGATGTTTTCTGACTTGGACTAATGCTGACAGTTTAAAGGAGAATCTACGGAATTCTTTAGCTAAATAGTGTCTTTAAAGTAGTCAACACACTGAATTTTTCATTTGTTTTTGATGTTTATGGTAACAGAGGTGACTATAGTTAGGGGACAGGAATATTGAAGATCAATGGCTTTTGGAATGTTCTTCATAGTTGTATGTGTTGGTTTGCTCAATTATGGCAAATGTATTACATACATTCAAATTGCTAAATATAAGACTTACACATTTAAGAAATTTCTCTGAGCTAAATTATTTTATGTTTGAAATATTTAGTGTTGGTGTTTTTATTCTCCCCTGAGTTAATGTTTTGGCCGGTCTAGTCTTCCAGGTCTTAGAATGGCTAGGGTCAAATGCTAATTGTAAGAGAAAATGGGTTTAACTTTATCTTTAATTCTCTTTAAGCTAATCATCTGCAAATTGTTTTGCACTGGAACACAGCATAATGACACTGCATGCTGTTGGAAGTCTATAACAAAAATAACAAATTCTTTTTCTGAGGGACAATGGAAAAGTTTGACAGATTTATTGTACTACAAATTTAATTATTACTTGTTAGCTTTTTAAACATCCAGATAGGACTTCCAAAAGTTCAGATAAATGCATTTTAAGTTTCAAAATCTTGCAGAACATCAATACTAATAGTGAATACTAGTATATTGTAGTGTTGGGGCCAGTTCTGATCTTTGTATCGAACATTAAAGACACAAACATGTCTGTATCACTTTTCATAAAACTGGAAAGATTACGTGAGTAAAATTTTAAAGAATTAAATAATTCAGTAGTATAATTTCAAAAGACAAAGTAAAACATATTAGTTTAAACATCCTAACTGTCATTACTTATGATTTTAGCTTCAGTAATACCTCATTCCATAAAATATCGTAAGTGTTCTGATGAAGAGGTTGACCTTATAGAAAGAAAAAGGCAGAGCTGGGTTATTTCAGTTATTTTCCTTGTGAAGCTTAGAACTGGGGACTTCCTTATGCTGATTAAAACTGGCTTGCTTGAACTGGTTCAGCCACTCTGGAAAGCAGTGTGGAGATTCCTCAAAAAATTAGGGCTGGAACCACCTTATGACCCAGCTATCCCACTTCTGGTATTTTCCTAAAAGAGTTAGAATCTGCATACTACAGAGATATGGCTTCATCAATGTTTATTGCAGTTCAGTTTACTATAGCTAGACTATGGAACCAATCCAGATGCCCCTCACTCAATGAGTGGATTCAAAAACTTTGGTACGTATATACAATGGAATACTACTCGGCCATTAGAGAAAATGATATTATGGCTTTTGCAGCCAAATGGATGGAGATGGAAAAAATTATGCTAAGTGAAGTATCCCAATCTCAGAGACTCAAGGGCCAAATGTTTTCTCACATTTGCAGAAGCTAGAATACAATTGGAAACAGTATGATAGATGGCTAACCTAATAATTACCTCAACATGTATGAATTTTTACACAAACAGGGGGAAACTTGCTTAGGATACCTGGAGACATAGGGAAGTGGCAGGGAGGGGGAAGGATTAGGAAGGATATCAAGGAGACTTGAGGGAGGGAGTATGGGGGAATCATCTCAGAAGGAGATCTCTGACCTCCACGAGAAGTCCATTTAATACAGGGGTTCATTTAGGGGAAGTATAGAACCATGGGGCACCCAAGGGGGGAAACCATGGCATGACATCAGCCTTGGCTAACTATGAATATACATTTGTTCTTGATTGTTTGATAATGTTTCCCCCTCAATTGTAAGTCCATATTCAACTAATTAAAAAAAAAAATTGGCTTGCTTAGGCTGGTGCATGCATGTAATCCCAGCAACTCTGGAGGCTGAGGCAGGACGATCACAAGTTGAAGGCCAGCCTTAGCGACTAAGTGAGGTCCTAAACAACTTAGTGAAATCCTCACTCAAAATAAAAAATAAAAATGGCTGGGGATTTGGTTCAGTGGTAAAGTGCCTCTGGATTCAGTCCTTAGTATCAAACAAACAAACACCCCAAAAATAGTAATTAAACTTTCTTGCAGAGTTTGCCTATGATCTCTCAGAAGATTTCTCAGGTCAGATAAACAACTTAGTTTTGGATTGTTGATGCGGAGCTTTAGTATGAGTGATTCCTTTTCGGTTGGTCTCTTTGGCCTAGTGCAGGGGCTGAGCTGAAATTAATCGCCTCCTATAAATTTTATTTAACTTATTAATGACTAGGGAAAAATTAGTACCTTTCCCTCATGTGTTCAAATTTAGCACTTAACATTTACCACATGAAATATTTGATTTTCTTTTTACTAATTCTGCATGATACATCTGGAATTGAATAACAAGTTTAATTTTAGATAACTTCTGTTCCTTGAAAGTGTATTTCTAAATACCCTTATAAGGCAACAAAATTCATATTTGTAGTCTCATGTTTCTGCTGACAATTTATTGGAAATAATTTATGTTTTGTGGTTGAGGCGGATAGTCACAAAAGTATTCTTTTCAATTAGAAAAAAATTTGTCTATTTGTGTTTAGTTACTTTGGAAATCTGAAAGTAATTTATGATTCTATTCTTAAATTAGACACTCTGATAGAGTATAGTAAGCTTATCTACTTTCTCTACTTTGAAGATAACATATCTATTCTTGAGGGTTGAGTGTTTTCCAGACATTTTTCTCTGGAGAGCCCTCTTTCTAGAAATACTCTTGATTCTTTTTCTTCCTCCTGCCAAGATTCTTTTCTAATGCTCCTTTCTGTGATTTTTTTCTCTCTGCTTTTCAATGGTGCTTTAGTTTTATTCTTTATTTTTATGATCTGTAAATGGGATGTTGGGATAGAGATGAATATAAGAAGTATACCAGTGAATTCTTAAGTACTATCTTTTATTCTAAAAAAGTGCCATGGTTTTAATTTTATTATTCAAACTGATTAAGAGAAGAAATGTTACCTCTTCTTTTTTATTTTTTGCTACTGGGAATTGAACCCATGGGTGCTTAACAACTGAACAACATCCCCAGCCCTTTTTATCTATTATTTTGAAACAGGGTCTCCCTAAGTTGCTGAGGCTGGCCATGAACTTGGAATCCTCTCGTCAGCCTCCCAAGTCACTAGTCCATTAGTCTGTTTCTCATTGTATGACAAAGCACCTGAGACTGGGTACTTACAAACAAAAGGGATTTATTTAGCTCACAATTTTGGAGGCTGAAAGTGGTACTGGCTTTGGCAAGGGCACCATAGGTGCATTACATCATGGGGGGGTGGCATTGTTGAGGAACGCCTGTGAGAGAGGCAGAGATGCCAAAGCCAGACAGGAATCCAAAGAGGCTGGGGAGGGGCCGGTCTTGCTTATTTAGAATAACTCTCAGGAGAAGTTGCCAGGGTCCCACAAGAATGACACTGATTCCTTTGGAGAGCAGCACCCCCAATGACCCAATCATCCCCTGCTAGGTCCCACCTCTTAAAGATCCATACCACCTTCTAACTTTATCATATGGGTGATTAAACTTCCAACACATGAATCCTGAGGGACAGACTTATATAATATCCAAACCATAGCATTTGGCCTTCTAGCTCACTATAGAACTGCACAGAAAAGAATTCTAGCTCTTCAGTTCTGTCTGAATACATGAAGTTCTAAATGCTGAGGCAGGAGGATTACAAGTTAGAGGCTTCATGGGAGCTTAGAAAGACCATGTCTCAAAATTAAACAACACCGCCAAAAAGGATTGGGGTTGTAGCTTAGTGGTAGAGAACCCCTGAGTTCAATCTCCAGCATCTGGGAAAAAAAATCAGAGTAAACTTAACTAATTTATATTTGGAAGTTGGACGTTATTGTTGTAATTGTAATTTTTTCCTTGAAAATAAAATTTTCCCAATGTCTTGATTCTTCATTGTCTGGATTTAAAGAAGTGGAAATCTTCCTCAAGTGTTTTCATTTCTGCTGTTGGTTCTAGAATGAGATATTTAATAATATCCTTGGTTACATGGGATGAAGTGGTCAAAACTGTTAGGCTGAGCTGGGACCTTACTGTATTCTCACGGCCATGACAGCCTTCTCCAACAAATGAAGGAAAGGCAGGCCCTGGATCCTTTCATTCTCCCCTTTCTATGTTTAGGAGAACGTCCTATTCTGTGTTATCAGTAAATATTAATAAATATACCCACAGAAATAAAAAGGCCTTCGATATTATTTAAGGGTATAAAGAACTTCACAAACCACAAAGTTGAAGAATTCTGTTCTGGAGAGAAATTTGGATTTTACCTTGAATGCAGTAGGGAGTAATCGAGTGACTTGCAAGAACATGAGCTAATGAATATTAAAAAAGAAAGCTCAGGGCCAGGCACCTTGACCCATGCCTGTAACCCCACCACTTTGGGAGTGCGAGGCAAGAGGGTAGCAAGCTCAAGGGCAGCTCCAGCAACTTAGCGAGACTCTAAGCAACTTAGTGAGACCCTGTCTCAGTATGAAAACTTAAAAGAACGGTGGATATAGCTTAGTTGTAAGCACCGCTGGGTTCAATCCCCAGTACAGAGAGAGAGACAGAGAGAGAGAGAGAGAGAGAGCGAGAGCGCACAGGTTGTCCTGTGATACACAGATTGTGTCAGCCTGGGACAGAGAGGATTAAACTATAATTCAGAAGATGCATGGGGGCCCAAGCTACCTTTTATTGTGACAAGGAGGCTCAAATAGATAGGTGTAAAGGAGGTCCTGCAAGGGATCGAGTGTGAGGACAAAGTTTCAGCTCATGCCCAGGTTTTTGATATGGAAGTCTGGTTGTGATGGTTAGGAACTTGAATAGAAAAAAACAAATTTTTTCCTGTCAGCAGTTTAGCAATCACATTACATCGTCGTCTGGCTTCCATCGTCTCTGATAAAACTACCTTGTACTTGAATCATGCTGCTGTGTACGCTGGTACACTTTGTCTTTCTCTGGTTGCTTTCAAGGTTTTCTGGTTAAGATTAGTTTTCGGTATTTGTGGTGTGCCAGGTATCATTTTTTTGGCGTGTATCCTGATTTGTATTCGCTGATCTTCTTGAACCTCTAACTATATATTCGCTAATTTTGGAGAAAATTTTAGCCATTATTTCATGTGTTATTATTTTTTTTGCCTATTCTCTTTTTTTGTGAGATTGGTTGTATCAGTTACCCATTATGCGAGACATTTCAGAGCTTTCCCACAGTCCCTAAGGTTTGCTGTTGTCACCCTTTTCTTTCTTTTTTTAATATTAAATAATTTCTAATCATCTGTCTTCAAGTTCATTCACTTTTTTCACTGCCATTTTCATTTTGCTGTTAATCCCATCCAGTAAAGTTTTTTTTTAAAGAGATGCACAGTGAGAGAGAGAGAGAGAGAGAGAAAGAGAGAATCACTTTTATTTGGTTTTTCATGTGGCTTTCATTACTCCAACACTTCATTGTGTACATAGTGCTGCGGTTCGAACCCACATCCTCATGCACACCAGGCGCTGTAACTGCTGAGCCACTGCTCCAGCCCTCCAGTGAAGTTTATAATTCAGATTCTTCATTTTTCAGTTCTAGGATTTTTATTGTTTTTTTGTATGTGTGACATTGGGGATTGGACCCAGGACCTCATGCATTCCAGGTAAGTGCTCTTCAACTGAGTCAGATCCCTAGCTCTTGTTGTTCATTTTTATAGCTTATATTTCTCTTACAGAGATTTCCTTTCATAATCACTGTGTACGTATTCCCCCTCCTGTGCCTGGATTTGGGAGTGATAGCTGCTTTGGACTTTGGAACACTGCTTAATCGTCTCCCATGACTGTTAAGGAATGAGGCCTTGTTTTCTGGTTCTTTAAGTTGTTTGGATTATATCCTGAACGTTATAAATTATGCTTCATAGAAATTCTCAATTCTTGTTGATTATGCCAATTTTTTTTTTTTTTTTTTTTTGGCTAAAGTAGGCATTTCGTTTGGCTAGACTCAAACTGCAATTTGTTTTCCTTACAAACAGTGGCAGCTTAAATTTCAGTGCAGGTCTTTTTGCCTTAGCAAAGCTGATTGGTGTCCATCTGTACATCCGTGGTTCAGGGCCATCTAGGGATTTGGGAGGAGCGTGTGTTTCCTCTCTCTTGCCAGGAATTCCCTTCTCACTGCTGTGACTGTGGTTGTTGTGGACTCTGTCCTCTATTTCTGAATGCAGGTAAGAGTGTGGTTTCCTACCAGAATTTTCATTTGTATGAAAATACAAATGTATTTCAGGTGTATAGCCTCAGGCTATACACCTGAAAAAACTGGGCTCATCCAGTGTAGTTTCTCCTTCCACATTTTGTTTCCTCCAGTAAGTGCCTGCTTTTTGTTGCTCTCCAATATCTTCAGAAAATGATTTGTTATATTGTTAGTCCTTATTTGTAGAGGGCTTAGTCTGATGGGAGTTCCTTGACCATTGCAGAAGTGGGATTGTGAGACTGTCTTGGCATTATCAACTGAGAGGAACCCAGGAAGGAGCTTCAAAAGGAGTGGAGTAATCTGTAAGAGAAAGTTATTACAAAAATCAAGCACTTTTTAACCTGGGATCAGGTCCATGGTTAAGTTTCATTGGGGTTTCTGAATCCTCTGTGCAGATGTGTGTGTGTGTGTGTGTGTGTGGTTTTAAACTTTTTTTTTTTTTTTCTGGGAAGAGGGTTTGTACAATTAATCAGATTTCTAAAAAGGTTTGAGACCTACAAATCAACACTGAAATAGTATCAAATTAGGAGTTCAGGGAAATGACTGAAAAATACTTATAAGCTGCATATTGGGAGTTCATTAGTGGCCTAAGGCATTTTCTGTGTGAAGAGGGAAGGCACAGTGGAGTCCCCTGGGACTTAAATTGGAGATGCCAAGGGGAGGGGAGGGAGTATAGAATTCTCTTTCTGGAAGTCTGGACGATAAGGGGGGAAGAGATTGCTTGATAGCGGGAAGTGAGATTAAGGAGAGCATAGCAGGGCCCTGCCTGGCCTCATCCATGGCAGGCCATTTGCCATACAGTCCCCTTTGTGCTCAGGTCCTTCCTGAGCCCTGAGTTTGTGAGAGCTGCTCTGTTGAAGAGCTCCAGAGGCTGCCTGTGTGGGCTGGCGTGCGTGCTTGCACAGCTTTGATGGCAATGAGGTAATGAGCTCCCTGAGAGCAGGGGCTTAGCTTTCTCTCTATTTTTGGTGCTTTTTCTTCATAGAACCTGTTATGGTACTTTGCACATAATAAAGTCTGAATGTGGCTCACTGGCGGAGGTTTCAGGATATAGGATAGGACATGAGCTGGTGGAAACAGCGCTGCCAGAGCCAAGGGTGTACAGAACACCTCTGGTTCAAGGTTTCCCTTACAGCTCTGCCTGCATACCTGCAGGTCCCTGGGGGTTGCAGGGTGCAGTACACTGCAGACTTGGGTTTCTAAAGCTTGCTTCGCCTAGGCTTGTCTACAACAAGAAAAGGCTATTAAATCTTTGTCCAGAAGAAGCAGGGAAGTATGAAATCCCTACTGTTACTATATAGGTCCCCCACCTGCTTTTTGCCTCTTTTTTTGTTTTTTTTGGTACTGGGGATTGAACCCAGTGGTGCTTAACCTTGTAGAACCTTGCTAAGTTGCCAAGGCTGGCTTTGAACTTGAAATCCTCCTGCTTTAGCCTGTAGTCACCACAGTTATAGGCATGCACTAATACACCCAGGTAGCCTCTTCTCTTAGTGGGAGAGAAATTTGATTGGAATGTTTTTTTGTTCCATTTTCTGTTGTTATAACTGAACATTTGAGATGAAGTAATTTCTAAGGAATAAAAGCTTTATTCAGCTCATTGTTTTGGAGGCTGGGAATCCAGAGTTGAGGGGCTGCAATTAGAGAAGGTCTTCTTACTGATGGGGAGTCTCTGCAGAGTCCCCAACATGTGGAACAAGGTATCAGGTATAGAGACAGAAGAAGTATGTTAATTTAAGTCTGTCTTCCTCTTACAAAACCACTAAATGCCATCATGACCTTTTTGTATCCTAAATACCTCCCAGTGGACCCATCGCCAAATACCATAAACATACAATTTAGGGATTATGTTTCAACATCAGTTTTGCAGGGGAGAAGGAGCCAGACCACAGCAGTTGATGACACATCAGGCTGAACTAGTATGGAATCAGAAAAGTAGACTAAAGTAGGGGAAGTTGAGGTCTTGAAGCTTACGGAACACATTTGAGTATCCTTAAAGTTGAACAACATTTATTGTGGCTCATCCATTAGCTTTATTTTCTGCCATTGAAAAGTAGAGTACTTTCTTGCCTCCCAAATATATAAAATTTATATATTATATATTTATATTTATAATAATATATATATATTTTGTGTGTGTGTGTATATATATATATATATATATATATATATATATATATATATCAAAACAAAACAAAAATTCAGTAGAAGCAATATAGGCCATTCCTGACTTAATGGCTTGACTTAACCAATTTTTCAACTTTACATTGGTGCAATAGGGGCACCCGTTCTATGGAAACCAGACTTTGGATTTTGTTTTTGTTTTTGATACCAGGGATTGAACCCAGGCTCCCTTAACCACTGAGCCATGACCCCAGTCCATTTTATATTTTATTTTGAAACAGGGTCTCACTAAATTACTCAGGGCTTGCCTCTTTGCAAGGCTGGCTTTGAACTTGCGATGCTCCCATCTCAGCCTCCCAATTTGCTGGGATTACAGGCGTGTGTCACCGGTGGACTTTGACTTTTGAATGTGGGTCTCGTCCCGGGCTAGTGAGAATGTGGTGTGATTCTCTCTTGAGGTCTCTCGATCTCTCACGACGGTGGACTTCGCAGCACATGCTGCGGTCCCAGGAGGGGGAAGAACCTGTGTATGCCCTGCGGTGTGCTGTGGCGTCCCATCATCCAGCAGTTGGTTTTAGTCCAGTGCCTCGCTCATTCACAGTGCTTTCATCTGTGTGCTGTGCTTCCCACCTTGAGTACGGTATTAAATAAATTACATGAGATGTTCAAAACTTTTTTTCCTAATATAGGCTTTGTGTTAGACGGTTCTGCACAACTGCAGGCTGATACAAATGTTCTGAGCATAGGCTAGGCTAAGCCATTACGTTCAGTTAAGTTTATTAACTGCACTTTCCACTTAAAATATTATTGGGATGCAACCCCATTTAGGGTGAGGCATCTCTGTATAAATTATTATGTTCTTTAATTTTGTCATTTTCCAAGAGAGCTTGAATGCTTATGTATTGGCACATAAAGAACTTTGTTCAAATTTTTATCTTTTGATTCCTTTGCATTTTATTGGATAATAAAATCTTTTGGTAGATATTGTAAGTACCCCCAACCCCCAGTATTTGTAGTTGTAAGCATTACTTCAGTGAATACCAGTGGGCATAGGTGTTCTGCGTGATTGCAGTACTAACTCTATGAGAATTCCTAGCAGCTCAAGTGTTGTTTTTCCTCTTTACAGGCTCAGCCAGTTTACACTCCCATCAGCCTCAGGAGAGGATCTATTGCTTCCACTCTTGTTCATTGCCAGTCAGAAAGATGAAGTTGGTGTCTGTAGTTTTGATTTTGTATTTGTCAGATAAATGAGGTTGGGCATCTCCGGGTGTATTTAGGTTCAGTCTCTGTCTTTTCTGTTCCTCTGTGTATACCCGTTCCTTTCCTTTGCAGAAGCTTTATTGTGAAATTGGTTCTTTCCCTAGTGTGTGCAAGGTGTACTTGTGTGTTGTTTTGTTTTTTGTTGAAGAAGCTTCTTAAATTTTATCTCGTTGAGTTTATAAATCTTTTATGAATTTGGTTTTTTGTGTGTGTGTGTGACGTTTCTTGTTCCTATAGTATTAAAATTCTCCTAGTTATTTTAGGATCCACCTTTTATGTTTTAAAATCATTGGTCCACCTGGAATTAAGTAGAAGGCATGAGCTCTATAGCTCTAACTGTAATTTTTCTCTCATAAGACCAACCATGCAAATTTCTTTTTTTCTCATGATCTACCCATAGCAGATGCAGACTATCCACCTCATACTCATTCTCTTCTCCTCACAATCCGATCTCTGACATTTATGAGGATGTTGGTGAATGCAGGCACCATTGCAGTTGGGGGTGGCTGTGTGTTGCTGAGGACTACCGGGTCTAACTTCCAGGAGAGTGTTGCTTTGTGATAGAGGGACAGACTGCTGGCGTAGCCCTTTGGTCTCATGGTGTCCCCCTTTTCTTACTTGGATGAGCTGTGTGTAAGGTGGTAGATGCCTGGAAGCAGCCTTGTGATCCCCAGGCAATGACACTTGTCCTTGAAGGCCAATGTGCTAAGGATGGACAGAACCTGGGGCATTTTTGGTCTGGTTTACTGTTGTAAATTTCTTGCTACTTGGAACAAAATCAGCCATTACCTTTAAACCACACATAACTAGGTTATCTGTTGCTTGTTTCCTCATGTGTCCATAAATGATACTAAGTTCCCTTGCAAATTAATTCAAAAGTTTTTTTCCTCCCTGATTATAAGGGAAATACATGCTCACTGAACACAATTTAGAAAATGCTGAAAAGAAAATAGAAAATCATAGCTACTCATAATCTTGTGATTGTTATAATCTAGTTTGTATGTGTATTTTATTGCTTGAACAACTTTTTCTTGATCTCAAACTGTTTATTGAGCATTACAGCTCACTATTTCTTAGCTGGGCATGGCGGTACGTGCCTGTAATCCCAGTGGCTCAGGAGGCTGAGGTAGGAGGATTGCAAGTTCAAAGCCAGCCTCAGCAACTTAGCAAAGTCCTAAGCAACTTAGTAAGACCCTGTCCCAAAATAAAAACAAAAAGGATTGGGGATGTGACTCAGTGGTTAAGTGCTCCTGGGTTCAATCCCTGGCATCAAATTAAAAAGAAAAAATTCTGAAGAACGTGTTTTATTCTTTGAGAGTGAATGAGAGAGAGAGAAAGAAAGAGAGAGGAGAATCATTTTTTGTTCATTTACCTTATTTTTGTTTTTCTGACACTTCGTTGTGTATGTAGTGCTGGTGTTTGAACCTGGGTCCTTGAGCATGCCCGGCAAGCACTGCGCCACTGAACCACAACACCATTCCAGCCCCAAGAACATGTTTTAATCAGCTTTTTTTGCTGCTGTAACCAAAATACCTGACAAGAACAGTTTAAAGGAGGAAAAGTTTATTTGGCTCATAGTTTCAGAGGTCTCAGTTCAAGGATGGCCAGCACCATTGCTCTGGGCCTGAGGCGAGGAAGAACATCAAGCAGAAAAGTGTGGCGGAGGAAAGCAGCTCAGGACTTGACAGCCGGGGCCAGTGAGAGAGAGTTCCGCTCACCAGGGACAAAGTATGGACCCCAAAGCCATGGGCCTAGTGACCTTACCTCCCCTGGTCACACCCTGCCTGTCTACAGTCACCACCCAGTTAATACAGTTAAGGGAATGAATGCATTAACCAGGGCTTTCCATATGCTAGTCATTTAACCTCTAAACTCTCTTGCATTGTCTCTCACATGAACTTTTCGGGACATCACGTACCTAAAACATAACAAATCTATTGGTAAGGCAAAGTCACAGGAATATAAAGGGTATTTCTAGTTTGTGGTTTTGCTGTGAGTCAGTTTTAAACTTTGACAAAGTTTGCATTTTTTCAGAAATAGGAACTGTCCTGAACTGTACCATTCAGTTCCATACTTCAGAATGCACGATGTTTTTTGAATGCATACCTTTTTTTCCTGAAATATTTGTTTGCACATTTTAGTAAAGAACAATATAAGGGTATGTCTTTAACAAAGCTGACATTTATTCCTAAAGCCATCAGCATTTGAGTCTGAAATTAACTGCGTTGTAGATTAATATTTCTAACTATAAAAGTATACGACTGACCTCAATTTAAGAAGCATGCATTCTGTGAAACATCTTCCAATTTGAATTAACATTGCAAAAGAATTGCTTTTGCCTTGATAATTTGTGCAGCGTAGAAAGATTATCATCAAATGAAAGTATGGTATTGAATTAATTGCCTAGCATTTGTGGGCCTTCAAGGAAACTATTGTGGAGCACACTTTCAGAAACATTGCTATGGATACTGTGAATTTTATAGAAAAGTAGAGTTCAAGTAGAAACACTTATGGAAAAAGTTCCAATCTCTGGCAGCAGAGGTCAGAGTGCTTCTGTGTATGTTGGCAAAGAAAGCGGAAGGTGAAATGGAGTGGACCAGTGCAGCCAAATGGAAGGATTGAATTCTCAACTTTCGTTCTTAGTATGTTGACCTTCCCCAAATTGGGCTTGGGGGGTGGGACATACAATTCAAAATCACATTGAAATACGATGGCTTCTCAAACCACACGTGTTGGCTTTCTCACCTGAGTATTAGCACAGATTTTGAGAGGCAGAGAAAACCTACTCCAAAGAAAGGAAAAATATTCACTTGAGTAATATTCGGGTTAGAGTAATGTAACAGTAGCATCCAGCCTTTAAGCACAGAGGTTTCATTGTAAAGAAAATACAAGTAATAATTTATTGGAATAACCGGATTAAATCTGCCAGCAACAGTAAGTACTCTGTAGTGAGTGTCTTATTTCAGAATCAGTTACAACTCCCTACCCCTGTTTATTTATAATTTTATCTTTTGGTTACATTATAACAGAACAATGTTCAAACTTATTTGTACCCATATTTCTTTTCAGTTATAAAATCTTTTGTGAACCAATTTAAGCAAGGTCCTGTGATTATATAACAAGCATTTTTATGAAATAAATAACATCTAAATAAACTGGACTTTTTTTTTTTTTTT